>JAUMHM010000016.1:38270509-38287463 GCA_032362435.1 Melikaiella ostensackeni | reverse complement strand
AAATTATGTGGGACTTTTCCGATACTTTTGTCCTAAAAATATCCTCCACAAATAAAAATTTAAGTTGAACTTTTCCGGTACTTTCTTTCCAAAAAAGTCCTGCTCAAAAAAAAATTAAGTGTGACTTTTCCGGTACTTTTACCCTAAAAAAGTACTGTTCAAGAAAAAAAAGGTATGAATATTCTGGCACCTTATTCTAAAAATGTCCTGCTCAGCGGAAAAATTGTGTGGGAATATTCTGGTACTTTCGTCCTAAACAAATCCTCTTCAAAAAAAAAAAATAATTAAGTTGAACTTTCACGGTACTTTAGTCCTGAAAATGTCCTACTCAAAGGAAAAATTACGTGGGACTTTTTCGGTACTATAGTTCTAAGAAAATTCTGCGTTAAAAAAAATTATGTGATACTTTTACGGTAATTTTGTCCTAAAAAAGTCCTGCTCAAAAAAAAATTAAGTGGGACATTTTTTGAACTTCAGTTCTAAAAAAGTCCCGCTTAAAAAAAATTATGCGGGACTCTTCCGGTATTTTTATCCTAAACAAATTCTCCCCTAAAATATAATTATAATTGGAATTTTCCGGTACTTTAGTCCTCAAAATATCTTGCTCAAAAGAAAAATTAAGTGGGACTTTTTCGGTACCTCAGTTCTAAGAAAGTCCTGCTTCGAAAGAAATTATATTAGACTTTTCCGGTACTTTTGTCCTGGACTAATTCTTCTCAAAAAAATGTAAGTCGAATTTTACCGCTGCTTTGTCCTAAAAAAGTCCTGCTCGAAAAATATGAAGTGGGACATGTATGGTACATTAACTCATAAAAAGTCCTCCTTGAAGAAAAATTATGTGGGACATTTCCGGTACTTTTGTCCTAAACAAATCCTCCTCAAAAAAAATGAAAGTTAAACTTTTCCAGTCCTTTTGTCCTAAGAAGGTCCTGCTAAAAAAAATGAAGTGTGACATGTTTGTTACTTCAGTTCTAAAAAAGTCCTGCTTAAAAAAAAATTATGTAGGACTTTTCCGGTACATTTGTCCCAAAAGAATTTTCCTCAAAAATATAATTTCAGTTGAAATTTTCCGGTACTTTAGTCCCAAAAATGTTCTGGTAAAACGACACATATCTAGAAGTTTTTTGGTACTTTAGTTCTATTTGAGCAGTACTTTTTTGAGGCAAAAAAAATCACTTGTACAAATTTCGAAAAAAAGAAAATGGATCTTTTCTAGTACTTTTGTCCTATAAATTATTTAGGATTTGTAAAATTAAAAAAAAATTAAGTGGAACTTTTCCGGGACTTTGGTTCTGAAAAAAATTTGCTTAAAAAAAAATGATGTGAGACTTTCCTGGTACTTTTGTCCCTATTTGGACTTTTAAAAAGTTGTAAGAAAAGTTGGTACTCGTACTTAAGTACTGATTTGTCTCATACCTAGTACTTTATCGGGATTTTATGCAGGATCCCAATGGGACTTTTTTAAACTCGGATTATACTACGGGATAGCATATTCAAGAGTGTATCTAAGGTGTGCGGTATTGTGACTGTAGGAAGAAGGACTGGAAATGCTTGGTGAAATGATGAAATCCACGCAGCTGTTAATGTGGAAAAGCAAACGTATTCGAGAAAGTTGAATATTAAAGGTCTTAGCAATGAGGAGGGGACTAGACTAGAGAATGATTATTAGGGAAAAAACAGAAACACAAAGGTACTTAGTCAGTAAAAGCAAGGATACAATCAAAGCGGGAGAAGATAAAAAAATGAAAATGATTTGGGAAATGGGTAAAAGAGAATAGGAAAGAAAGTACTAGTACTGAACTAGTCGGAATTAATTATGGAGATAGTGAAATGGTATTGAATATGGACAAAGTGAAAGACTGTGCGAGCGACTTTT
The DNA here is from genome assembly GCA_032362435.1 of Melikaiella ostensackeni. Taxonomy (NCBI): domain Eukaryota; kingdom Metazoa; phylum Arthropoda; class Insecta; order Hymenoptera; family Cynipidae; genus Melikaiella; species Melikaiella ostensackeni. The sequence goes on along the minus strand of JAUMHM010000016.1, from coordinate 38,285,587 downwards.
TCAAGAAATTGTATGAAGGTCAAACTACAAACATAAGAACTGTGACAAAGAAGAGGACACACTAGACAACCCCGTTGTAGGTAGTGAAATAAGAATCCATATTCTCGAAACTATATCAGCATCTAAGAAACTAAAGAATGCTAAGGCTGCTGGTGTCGTTGGTATCAACGCTGAAATGCTTAGGAGCGGTCACGGACATTTGTTTGTGTGGCTGAACGAATTCATAAATATATGTGCTGTAAACGGTGAAGTTCCAAATCGTTGCAGAAAGGCGACTATTGTTCCACTCTACAAGGGAAAGGGTGACAAAAGGGTGACTGTACTAAATATAGAGCGATTAGCCTACCAAGTATCGTGGGCGAAATATTGATCAAAATAGTTATTGGTAAGATCATGAGAATAAATTATAAAAGAATCTGGCAAACTCAATGTAGATTTATACCAGAGAGATCACGTGCGGATCAAATATTTTGCCTGAGACAGATCATCAGAAAAAGTTTGAAAGTAAACCAAAAAGTTTTCTGTGCATTTGTTGATCTGTACAAGTCTTTCGATAAGGTGGATAGAGCTTAGCTTTGGAAGCCCCGAAAGAATATGGAGTGAATGATTGGCATCTAAAAGCAATAAAAGCAATATATAATGGAAGTGAAGCGAGTGTAAGAGTAAATGGACAAATAGGCACTTGGTTTGATATTAAACGGAGCGTTAAGTAAGGATGCAATATGTCCTCCTGGATGTGCAATATGTACATATGGACAAATGCCTAAAAATGGCTATCTTAGATGAAGGTGTTGATCTCGAGACAGTGAAAGTGCGTGGACTGGTATTTGCAGATGATAAGATTGTTACAGCAGAATCAGTCGATGATTTGCAGAGAACGATGACCAGCATGAATAGTATGCTTGTTAAGATTAACGTAAATAAAACAAAAGTTATGGTGTTTAAAAAACGAGGTGAGAATACAGAATGCAACATTGCCTTAAACGAAGAGAGGATAGAAAAAGTTGATGATTTTGTGTATCTTGGAAGTTTATTTGCTTCTGACGGAAAGATGGATGCAGAGATATCCAGACGTATGAATGAGGTAGGAAGATTATGGACTATAGCTGTATAAAATTTGCTTCCAAAAGATTAAAATTGTAAAAATGGTAAAAACAGCAAACGATTTCGGTATATTCACCAAATAAGTATAATACAAATGAAGATCTGTGAATGAATTGATTTGATATACATATTGCATAAGACTGTGGAAAATTGTTCAACTATATACAGGAATTAGCTTTCATGACAGTCAGAATGACCCTTTTCGTCAGGGTAGGCATACCGACCCTAGTCTATAGGGCTATAGGCAACCATTTTACTGTCTCAAGACGTGAAAAATCAACTCAAGACATGAAATAAAGTTTAGCTCCGTCTAAAAAATAAGACGTCGAAAGATGTCTCCACTTCGTCTCCAATAAGTCTTGATTGAGACAATTCAAGTCGGAACCAGGTCGAAGAATGTTTATTCGGGTTAATGGTATAATAATAATAATAAAATAATTCTGATGCATAAACTTGGGTCGTTTAAGGTTTGTGTACACAATGCTTATCGAAATAAGTAAAAGGAGTAAGTTAGCAGGACCTACGCCTATTCCGGATGCGATCTGATCGAGATGCCATTAATAACGACGCACTTACTGATCCCATGGCAGGTGGTAGACCGCATGAAAGTCACGACCTGACATTTACCTGCGCCCGCGTGCTTGCGCATCGAGAACTGATCGCAATGCGATTTTTTTCTCTATTAAAAAAATAAAAGACATAAATGAAGAGAGAGAGAAAGAGGAAGATTTATTGAGTAGAAGAGAAAGAGAAAGCAATTTGAAGTGTAACAACGTAAGCTAGAACGACATGCTCGATCAGCAACTCTTACAGATTTCAAAGGATTCATTTGCATTGACAGGTATTCTATTCTCTCGCGCAATTCGATTAACTTAACTCCTTCGAGCAAAGAAGATATTAGTTAAAATGCTTTATTTTGCATATATTTATTTATTCGTGTTTCCACTTTATCTTTATGTATTATTATCATTATATTGCCTGTCGTCTCAAAAATTTATTTTATCTCCATATATCTATATGCCATTTTGCCCCGTCATTGCGTCATCATACCAAAAAATTATAACATTTTTCTTTATCTTTATCGAAAGGCTTTCCAATTGTATTTCCTTTTTTCCCGCCTCATACCATTTTGCCTCATCTTCATTCCATTAAATGTCTCTTCGTTAAGCCATTTGCCAAACCATTCGTCAACTTAACTTCTTCCTTATACAATTATTCCCCATTTATGTATGCCTTCCAGATAAGGTTTTTGCCATTTTTTCGCGTCATTTTGCCATTATATCTATTCGCGTGACATGCGTACTCCTCTTTATGACATTATGCCCATATCTTTGCCATTTTTTCATAGGCTAAAGTCATTCTGCCCATACTTTATGACTTTTTGCCTCCTCTTTGTGGCACACTGTTCTTCCTTGTGTTATTTTGCCACAGGATTATGCCATTTTAATCCATACTTATGCCATTATCATCAACTTTTACCATTATGCGTTACATTTATGCGATTATGTCATTCGCTTCATATGACCTCTTACGCTGTTATACCCTGCCCCCTTTCTGTCTTGACTCGTAATTGTATTATCAATCTTATTCCATACATTTTTTCTCATTCTTAAAAAACTTTTGTATCTTTGAGTATACCATTTTGCCCCATTTTTGTGCCATTATGCTTTTTCAATAAACCATTTCTTCAAGTCATCCGAAAATTAAGCATTATACCATTATGTCTCATATTTCTTCAAGACGAACCTTTTGTCATTTTGTCTTGTTATTATGCCATGATTCATTCTTATGATACTGGGGCCTTTTCTTTATGTCAAAGTATTGCCATTTTTCATTATCATGCTCAATTCTTATAACTCTTTGATCCTTTCTAGTTTATTATGTCAACTCAATATATTTATGCCAGTTATGTCTACCCTTTATATAATAAAGCAATTGTGACCCTTTTTATTGCTATTATGGAACGATTAGCAACAAAAAAATCAGACTTAATAAAGTTAAGTAATATAGTGCCATTTTGCCTAATATAAAAATTCTAAAGAAGTTCTACAGCCAGCACAAAAGTTGAAAAACATTTTCCATTTATTACTAGAAAAAGAATTTCCTAAATGTGCAAATTCAGTTAGAATATCTTCAGTCTTTTCATAAATTAAAAAAATGCTGTGCAGCAGTAACTTAAAATGTTGCAGATGAAAAAATTTCACATTCTCACATATTCACAGTTTTACATTTTTATTTCTTAAAAGTTTCTGTTTGAACTATTTTAATACTTGATAGAATAGCTTAGATCTATTGAATAACTTACATAAATTGCGATTGTTTTACACCTCAAAATATAAATCTTTTGTTTGAAATTTGAAATTTGACAATTATAATTTCGGTTTAACTTGAAAATGCAAATGCTTTTAAAAGATGACACATAGCCGAAACCTAACTTTATAAATAACTTGAGGATGTGCTGCACGTACAGTCTCTCAAAATTGATCCAGTCTTCACAATGTTTTATAAAATCGACGAAAATGGACCCAATGTTTATTGCTGCGAATTTTGAAAGAGGAATCTAAGCGTCATTCAGAAAGAAATCGTTCAGATAGAAATTGTGTATTTAACAAATTATGTATGGATTTTTGTGCCCCAACTTCAATTTTATGTAAATGCTTCAGTTTTACGTAAAAGCCTCAATTTTTATGCAATCCTAATGATCAAGAGCTGATTTTATTCCTTAAACGATCTTTTACAATCCTGTTTGGTTATTTTTTATTGGAAAAATGTTTTTGAGATAACAAACAGTTATTATTTTTGTAAACAAATTTTTTTTCATAATTTTAATTTTAATTAAGCTCAATGAGATAGAGTTGAAAATAATCCTTAAAGGAATAAAATCAGCTCTCGGTCATCAATATTGCATGAAAATTGAAGTTTTTACATAAAATTGAAGCTGAAACACAAAAATCCATACATAATTTATTAAATGAAAAATTTCAAAATAAAAATTTTTTTCTGAAGGGCGTTTAGACACAGATTTCTTGTTCAGAATTCGCAGCAATGAACACTGGGTCTACTTTCGCCGAATTCGTGAATCATTTGAAATTTGCTGAATTTGAAACTAGAGTAGTAAACTGTACGTAGTAAGCATTCTTAATTTACTTTCGGTACTATGACTCTAAATAGTTGATTTTCTCGAGAAACTTTCTCAGCACTCCTTATTACTATATAATTTTCAATAGGAAGAAATTCCTTAGATATCTTGTATGCGAAAAATGCTCGATTGTTCTGGCGATAGTGAGGAATCTGCAATTGATGATCCGTAAAGGATTATAGAGCACATCAATAATAATTTAATAACATTGATAATAATGGTGGCTCGCTGCGAGAAGGATCTCGTCGAAGTATCTTTCATCTAGTTATGCGATATGTTAGTCTTATATGCGCTTCTGAATACCGACCGTGTAATATTTAACGGAAGGTGAACTGGAAATTCTCGCTTCCATTACCTTTAGCTCGATACAGTTTTACAGTCGCATTAAATCTTCTTTATGTGGTTTGTAATTCACTTACAATGGCAGCGGATATAAACAAACAACTAGAATCCGGCATGGTAGTGGATAGATTTTCTAGGAATTTATACGGGTTTATATCGAAGCAATTAGCGGCAAATCGGCTTCTCACTCTTGTGAAGAGGACCGCGATTGTGCTCGACTTCTCTCACAAGTTCCTTCTTTCCTTTATGTATCCTTTTCCTTACAATACTCTCTTTCTCCATTTAGTTTCTGCATCTCTCAACGACGCAACATTTCCTGACCACGAAGAAGGAAATTCTTAACCTCGGTATCTCACGAGTCGAGAAGATCCTGAAACCTTGACGACATTTCCCTTTGGAAGGAAAATAAATTGGTAAAGAGACTGACGTGCTCAGGGTTTTCTTAAAAAGGGATTCGACTCTCCTTGGCTTCTCTTATTTTCTATTAAAATAAGGGGATTGTTGAATGTTATAAATTCAGGATGTAATGCATGCGAAAGTGCAATTTACGTGATACAATGTAAGAGTTGTACGTGAGGAAAATATCTAGTGAGAAGCCTGCTTGGATAAATGTCAGTCATTATTTTGTAAATTTAATGATCTTAATCTGGCAGAATTGGAAAGAAGGGCAGATTTCAATATTTGCGACCCTGAAATAAGTTTCTTTGTTAATAATCTTAGGTGATGAATATTTTTCAAAATCTCAATCGCATTTACATAAATTTCCAGAAACATATACTATAATTTTTAGGCTAAACAAACTCTCAGAAGTTTCTTAAAGTTTCACAGCTTCAATAGAACCATCTTACATACATATTCACACGGCCTCTCGAGTCATGTATTTGACCTAGACTAAAAACCTTACTCAGCGTCATCTCTCCATAATTAATATCCAACACTCGACGTACTTCTGTCGAGTAAAAGCAGTTCGGAATTATAGAACTCTTGACCTCACTTATGTTAGATGCATTCAGTTCTTGACAGTAGGTTATCAGCTCGAGCGATCACTTGAATCGATATCAGAGACACTGATGTGATTCAATATAATATCATTAGTGAGAATTCCCGTAATGATTCTACCATTGTTCTAAATTTTTTCCTTTTTTGCATACTGCAAGACGGAATTAGGCAATATAAATGTAGAGGGTGCATGGATAATACTACGGAATAACATCTTCAAGAGTGCATCTGAAGTGTGCGGTACTACGACTGTAGGAAGAAAGGCTGGATATGCTTGGTGGAATGATGAAATCTGCGTGGCGGATTAAATCTAAACTTTGGGAAGTCCTGAAAGAGTATGGAGTGGATTATTGGCTTCTCAAAGCAATAAAAGACATATATAATGGTAGTAAAGCGAGTGTAAGTATACATGGACAACTGAGCGATTGGTTTGATATTAAACAGGGCTTTAGGCAAGGCTGCGTTATGTCCTCCTAGATGTCCAATATATACATGAACATCATCATTTCATCATATCATTTTTGAAAAAGATGCATGGTTTTTGTTTAAATTGTGAAAAATGTTACCAAAAATAAAAAAAATCTATTTTCCAAAAAAACTATGCGTGATATAAAAAAAATTGTTATAAGGAAAATTACTCATTCAAAAAGCCGAAGTGCAAGAACCGAATGAATCCGAGCGTGTAGCGTGAAGTGAATGTATTATCGAGCGCGAAGCGCGAGGCCCAAGAGACACGCGCCCTAGGCGCGTTTAAACTTGTGAACGAAGCGCATATGCCCGCGCAGCGGGCGCACATTTTTTATACAATATTCAATAAAATATACAAATTTTCATAAAATATATATAAAGAAATTTTTTTTCGCCAAAAAATTTCATGAAAGATGACAAAGTTCTGCTTTCAAAGACCCTCAAATGTAGTGCTTTTTTAAAATTATAAAGAAGATATTGCGGAAAAAGTCAAAATGATAATTTTTACGCAGAATGTCCGTGATACCTGAAGAAAATGTAATTAAAGTTTTCCTGGCTGCCACCAAAGTCTGAGCTTAGGATAGAAAAATTAGTATAATTTAAAAAAATTTTCATGCCTATCTCCGGGAGACGTTGCTTAACAAAACTTAAAAATTTTGACTATTTGTGCAATATATTTTTGAAGGATTGACACAAATACTGCATTTTGAAGTCTCTAGACGCAAAATTAACAAACTACAAGTGGTCTCATATTTCTTGACGGTAATGTATTTGTAAAGAAATAATACATATTATTTAAAAAAAAACAAAAATTTGTCTGGCTTTTAGCAAGAGTTGCCTCTTATGCAATTACAGGCCTCGGATTCATTCGAGAAATTTAAAATAGAGTCAATAGTAGCATGAATCTAGAAAAATAGTAGAAAAATTGTGTCATGCAATTTTTTTAGGTTTTAAATAGTTTTGTAATCAGGCATACAATATACATATCCAATAAAATCGCATGAAATTCTTTCGAGTCTCTCAAAACACACTCAAAGCTTTGAAATTCGTTGAAATTCATCAGAAATCCTTGAAAAATTCCTGAAAAACTCTTCAGATTTCTTGAGCCCCTTGAAACCTTAGAAATCGCTTGAAATCCGTAAAATTGTTTCTTCTGAAATCCTATGCATCCTTCAAATATGCTGAAATCCCTTGAAATCTCGAAAATCCCTGAAGTTCGTAGAAGTCCCTTGAAATTTTATTTTGTTTCATTTATTGCCTAATGTTCGCTATGAAATTATTCGTCAATCTATAATATCTTCCAAAATTCCTTAAAAAATGATGAAATCTTTGAAATACTCTCAAATTAGGTAGAATGTCATAAAATCAGATAAAGCCCTTCGAAATCCCTTAACATCTTTGAATTCCGTTAAAATCCATTAAAATTTATTAAAAACCATTAAGTTCTGTTAAAATCCCTTGAAATCTATGGAAATTCCTTATAATCTTATGAAATTTCTTAATTTCTTTCGAAATCCTATGACTACGTCAAATATTGTCAAATTCACTGAAATCTTCTGAAATCTTACGAAAGCATTTTAAATTCAATAGAAATGTTCGAATCTCTTGACATTTTCTATAATCATACAAAATTCTTCTGAATCTATCAAAACACAGTATATTCTTGAAAAACCTTCGAATTTTCGAAATCCCTTAAATCTTTGAAATCCCGTACAACATCTTGAAATCTGTAATACCTTTTAGAATTCATTCAAAAATGTTCAAACTTTTTAATCACCTGCGACCCCATAAAATCCTCTGAAAACTGTAGAAATCCTTTGAAATTCCTAGAAGGCCCTTAATATATCATTCCATTTCATTTACTTCCTAATGTTCTCTATGAATTCTTTGAAATTCCCTAAAATCCTCTAAAATCTTCGAAATCGCTTGATATCTTTGGTATCCTTTCAACATCTCTTGAAATTTTTGAAATTCTGAACTCTCTTGAAACCTTGTAAAATATTTTAAAATCTTCAAAATCTCTTGAAATCCATTGGAATTTTTTAAATCTTCAAAGTCCTTGGAGATCCTATAAAATGGCGCAGATCTGATCAAATTCCTACAAATTCCTTGAAACACTTTAAAATCCCGTGAATTATCTTAAAATTTGTAATATCACTTTAAATTTCTTCTAAAATTTTGAAAACTTTAAAATCCCTTGGAATCTTCAAAATCTTGAAATCTCTTGAAATTTCGATGTTTGGGATGACGGATATGTTATTTTAGCCAATCAGCGAAGAAGTTTAAAAATATTTTTAATGGTGAAGTGAAAAAATATTGTCATTAGCGAGTAGCTGGAAAAAATACTGCATTAGTTTCACTTTTTTTCAAAATACAGTATACTCTCACAATGCGCTTTCTCCGTTAAGTATTTTTTGTTTTGTTTTGTATTTTTTGAACCGCTCCTTAGGGAAAGCTCAATTTCAGAAATGAGCATGTGCCTGACTTCTTATGCTTTATATACTGAAACATGTAAAATAATCTATTAAAAATCAATAGTTTGATCAGATCAAAAGAAAACTGAAGAGCGAATTGTCCGAATGGATTTTTTAGGTGGTGCAGTGCGAGAGAGATTCACAATTCGCTCTTGTGTTTTCTGAGGACACCGGTCGCTCTATCGAACGCGCGACCTTTCCGTAACTATCGCGTCTGTTGCCATAGATCAACGGTAACGCCACGGCGACCAATTTACCGAGCGACCTCTTGGTCGACCTCTTCTCGAGGCCTCATCCGCATACATGTGTATCTACGAGATTATGTGTATCGCTGCGATATATACAGTCAATTCTGCACAGAATACAGGTAAAGTCATCTTATACTTCTACCTTGCGATGGGAACGATGACGCAATTACCCCATCGTCGCGTAACAGGAGATACCACTAGAGAGGTGTTAAAAAAAACTATCCGATATATTTACTTATCTGGAACCCCTCACATACGTACCAGGAAACTCCATTTCCTTCGCAATTATAAAGTTGAGTGTCACTTGTATTTCAGTTCTTCATTTATCACTGATAAAGTGATCTGATTAGTATCAGAGATAAACTTCAAAGATTTCTCAATTCCAAGTTATCTCTATTATACTCTCTCTTATTTACTGAAAGAGCTGAAGAAGGAAAATTTCATTAATGCAATACTGGAATGATTTCCTCACACCTCCCCACTTTTTCGTATTCAATAAAGATCATTATTCAAAGTTCCGAAAAAAAACACTAGAAGGAGAACCATTCCGCTCTCAATCGGACTCAAGGTTCATCAGCAAAGCACAAGGGCTAAAAGAGAAAGTAAGGCTAATTTTGGATCATAAAACACTGGGTTAATAATGGGTGATTATACTAAATAATAGACTATTTAGAAACACATTGAAAATTCCGACGGTTGCTGCAACTTAACTGGCACGATTGTTCTAGTATGGAAATTATTATTGGATACAGATTGCATAAGAAGTTGTAACTCTTTGCCCCTGAGGTAGGTGATATCTGAGCGAGTTGAATATATCGAAGCGACAGATATTGTCTTTCTGCAAGTCACTCGACCTACACGGTTGCTGGAGCGACTTCCAAGGAAGTCTGAGCAACTGAAGGAAAATTTATTCCCGATTCTGTCAATAATTCCGAGTTGCATTTGATGGCACTTGTTCATATAACAATATTTTATGCGGCATTATGGAGTTCTGTTAATGATCGTTGAGTCTGTTCGAGTGCAGTAATACTGAAGGATCATTTGTCAACCAGCATACACCAGTAGTAATCGGTGTGAGGTTCTGTGATCAATTCCGGTTCCGGTTGCTTTTGCGATTGCGCAGTCCCCGTGCAAGTGACGACTCGGTAACCGCCCGCGGATCAGAACGCTGGATAGACAGACAGATAGATAGTAGGTAGGTGCATACTCATGGCAGGGACATGTCGCGATTTTTTATCGACCGAGAAAATGTTCCAGCTGCTCTGATCGAGACGTATGTACATATCAAGCTTCACGATTGCCCTCATACATTAATGTAAGTGCTCCGCGGCCTGCCGCAAATAAATGACCGGCGAGCAGCATAGATAGACGGGACAGAAGAAAGGCGCATACGTACTTGTGTTTCTATGCGTTAAAGAGAAAAGAGTCTGTCTCCAGATTTCAGGGTGGTTGATGTGCTCTCCTTATGAAGCCTTCCTTCTTCAGATTATAAATATAACTTTAGAGGAATAAGAGACTTAATGTTTACCCCATTTAGAAATAAGGATTTCTTAGGGATCGTCCATGAACAACATTACCAATTCGAGGATTAGGGGAAGTAACGTTATGAACCTAGATATCGTTCAGTACGTTTCCTGATGACGAATTCTAACAAAATTTGCAAATTTTGCGAAGGATTGTCCTACAACGGTACAGTTTAATAATAAAATGAGAAGTTTGAAAATCACTTTCATATTTCAGACTTCAAACTCTTTCCTTATTCCCCTCTTTACCCCTTTTCAAAATAGTTCTTCCTTCTTCTCTTGTTTCCATGAAACTTCACCTTTTTTTCGTTTTTTATCTTAAACGCGAACAGAAGTAATATAACCCGATGAGAAAATTTAACTATTTTGGTAGAAATTTAATTCTTTTGTTGTTGCAAATTGAGTTGTTTTGTTGAAAATGCAACTTTTTCGTTAACAAGTAATTTTTTTGGTCAAAAATCAACTACTTGGTTGAAAGTTGAACCACTTTGTTAAAAATTAATTTTTTTTGTTGATTTTTTTTTCTTATAAAAAATTTGACTATTCTATTTTTGGTTAAAGTTTTTTTTTTAGTTGAAAATTCATCTATTTGGTTAAACATTCATGTATTTTGTTCAAAATTGGTCTTTTTGGATGAATTCAACTGTTTTTTATTTCAAATTCGAATCTTGTTTGGTTGAAATATCAACTAGTTCATGTTTCGTTGAGAATTCATCTTTTTTGGTTAAAAAATCTACTACTTGGTTTAAAGTTCAACTAATTTGTAAGAACATATTTCCTTCTTTTGTTGTTGTTGATGTTTCGTCGTTTTAGTTAAAAATTCAACTATTTGGTTTTAGAAAAGTCGTCGTTTTGGCTTTAAAATTCGACAGTCTGGTAGATAAACTATTTGGTAAAAAGTAATTATTTATTCTTTAATGTAAGTAATTGGTAGAAAATTAATATTTTAGATTTGAAAAATATTTTTGGGTTAAAAATTCAACTATTCTGTAGATAATTCACCTTTTTGGATTAACAATTGAACAATTTGGTTGAAAATTAGTGTATTTTATTGAAAATTCGTCTTTTTTGTAGAACATCAATCTTCCTAGACAAAATTCACTTTTTGGATGAAAATTTATCTATTTGGTTAAAACTGAACAATGTTTGATCGATAATTAATCTTTTTTGTTCGAAAAACAACTACTTAGTTTCAAGTTATATTACTTTGTAAGAAATTAGTTTTCTTTTTTGGTTGAAGATTCGTCATTCTGGTTAAAAATTCAACTATTTGATTGTAGAATATTCGTCTTTTTGGTTCAAAAATTCAACAATTTGGTAAAAAATCAAACTATTTGGTTCAAAGTTAACTTTTTTGTTGAAAGTTAACATTTTTGGTTGAAAATTCAACTGCTTGGTTAAAAATAAAACTAGTTGAATTTGAAAATTATATTATTTAGTGTAAAATTAACTTCTTTTTAAAAAAGCATATTTTTTTATTGAAAATACAGCTGTTTTGTAGATAATTCGTCTTATTGGCAGCAAAATTCAACAATTTTTAAAACGCTGCTTACAACAGCTATTGAGTTCAACTTTTTTGGCCGAAAATTACAATTATTGTTGGAAATTCGACCATTTAGTTGTAAACTCAACTATTTGATTGTAGACTGTTAGTCTTTTCGGATCAAAAATTCAACAATTTGGTGGAAAATGAAACTATTTGATTAAAAATTAACTTTTCTGTTGAAAATTAATATTTTTGGTTGAAAATTCAACTGTTTGGTTAAAAAAATGAGCTATTTAAATTTGAAAATTAATTTTTTGAAAAAAAAATCATATTATTTGTTGAAAATTCAACTGTTTTGTAGATAATTCGTTTCACTGGCTTTAAAATTTAACAGTTTTTAAGAAACTGTTTTCAACAACAATTAAATTCCTTTTTTTTGGTCGAAATTTACAATTATTGTTGTAAATTCGATCATCCATTTGAAAATTTAACTATTCGATTAAAACTTTAACCGTTCCGTTAGAAAAATAATTATTTTCTTGAAAATTCAACTGACATGTTAAAGTCATCTTTTTGGTCGAAAATTCAACTGTTTTCTTGAAAATTCGTCCTTTTGAATTGAAAATTCATCTTTCCTGGTAGAAAAGTCATTCTTCTTGGTTGCAAATTCATCTTTTTGGACTGAGAAAATTGAGCTTTTGTTTTTTAAGTGCTAACTCCATTCATTTTCAAGTAAATGCATTTCATAAGGACCCTGCATTTTTTATTCAAAAAATCTAAACGTGGCTTGAAACATATTTTGAACTGACAGTCCCGTGTATGATGGACATCGAATTACTGCTTATAAGAATGAGGAATTCAGGACGTATACTTCAGAATTGATTTTCTGACTAAATAAAAAGAGCTAAATAATAATTTTTTTATTTTCAGTCTACGTGTTATACAATACATGCAATATAATACGTGCAATACAGTCAATAACAGTATTATATACTAAATGACGCATAATTTATATACGAGAACAGTGATTTCAATACAAACATGTGCCTCATCGGTGATTATTTAGAGAAAAGTATGAACACGGTTGATTAAATTTTACGATGAAATTGAAAACCTTTTTTAAAAAAGCTTTGGGATGACAATCCTCAAATTTAAGTTAAATTAGAAAAAAGCTATTCCGACAGTTCAGAAATTTACTTCATTTGACTAACTTTCTAGTTACTTAAACTAAATTTGATATCATATTAGGCAAGATAGTCAATATTAGCATTTGTTCTTCAGGGCGTATACCAACCTAATTGACATACCTCCTTGAAAATAATTTAACAGATGATGCCCTATTAGCTCGCTCAAAAATACAGTAAAATGTCGAAAAATCTAAAAAAGATAGTTCAAAGAAGAGGTATCATGATATTTGTGACTTGGCTGAAGTCCTGCATGATTTCATCAATCGAATTCGGGACAAAGAGTTACTAAATGCTTCAGTCTCCACTATTAAAAGAGTCCAGGTTGAGTCAACTGTACCAAGATTCGATTAAATCTTCGAATATAAGGGCATCCTTGTTCTAAACCATAGCATGCAAACCCTTTTGTAGACATGCTTTTTTAATCTTAACTGAAGCTTGCAGTTTACCGTATTTTTGAAAATACATGTTTGCTATTGGGAACCGCTCAGGTCGAATACGCCACATGGTGAAGAAATTTCCAAGTTTTCTACACGGTTAACTTTCTACTGGTAAACACGTTAAAGATACCCGGACATTTATTCAAAAATAATCAGATTTTTTTATTATTTCGCGTAATTCTAATGTTTTTCAAAATAAATATTGAAAGTGAAATGCGTTTTGAATCAAGAGCTACTAAAAGTAACGCTTTCTGCCGTATTTTTGGCTGTAATAGTCTGGCCCGACGAGATCCTACTGTTAGATTTCACAACTTTCCTTCAGAAGGAGAAAATTTTGTGGATTTTTTTTCAGAAATAGGAATTTTAGAGAAAGTGAATAGAAGAAAAGCTTAGGAAATATCCCTAAAAATGGAAAAGAAAGTCACTCTTCGTTTGCTAGTTTGTTCCTTGCATTTTCAAAAGGATGACTATATATTACCAGATAAGTAAATTCATATAATTTAATATAATTTTTTGAATTGATAATAATAATGATACGTTAAATAGAGGCATGAAACATAAATGTTCAAATGTTCTATAAAAAAATGTTTATAACGAAACCAAGTTCCGTTATAAACATTTAATTATAATCACATTACAATCATATCCATTATAATCTCAAAATTGTAGTGTTTACATGTTTTATAATTATTTGACAATCTAGTGCCAAAAATACATAAGCCACGTTTTCATTTACAAAAAATATTTAATGTATTTGCAGATGCAGCTGCTTCGAGAAGACATTTGAAAAAAACTGCAGTTCCATCGTCCAATTTACCGAAGTGTTCTGTGGAGGTTCTCAAAAATCGAAAATTAAAAAGAGCTAGAGAAGAAAGACACCTGCAGTGAAGCAACAAAAAGAAATACAAAGAAGTAAATGACAAGGTAATGTCAGACAAAGGGTTTTTTGTTGACGATATTTGCCGTAACAATGATATCGCGGTTGTGCAGCCCGGATTTTTGAAAAGAAAAAAAAACAATTTGCGAAGTCAGAAGCTTTATAAAATGTAAACGTTTCAAGTGCTCGAGTACTTGTAGAGCGGTTTAATCAGAGATTAAAAGTATTCAAAATTTTATGGGATATAATGCTAATGGATTTTGTTCCAAAATGTGAGCAAATATTTACGACTATTTGTGTGTCTGTGAACATGGGTCAACCTATTTTAAGAAACGACAAATTCTTGTGTGAAAACGACGTTTATTCTTAAATGTAAAATAAGAGTAATAATACTAATAATAATAAGGTAATTACAAATTATTTTCGTGTAAATGTTTGAATGAAATAACGAATTTTAAGAAACGACAAATGCTTGTGTGAAAAGTAGGTTTATTCTTAAATGCAAAATAAAATGAATAATACTAAGGTAATTACAAATGATTTTTGTGTAAATTTTTGAATAAAATAACAAGAATCCTAATTATGCCTTGTATTCAATATTCTCGTAAACACACTTGATGAATCATATTGTTGAAATAAGTTAGTTTTTATTGCCCTAAAAGGTCTACAACAAAGACTTCGTCAAAATTGATCTCTAAAACGTGTGAGGTATTATCAAAGGAAGCATACAATATAAAATCAGTTTTCTGTAAGTTTAAAATTGCCATACCTAACTGAACTTGGGCATAGTACGA
>JAUMHM010000016.1:38249686-38263710 GCA_032362435.1 Melikaiella ostensackeni | reverse complement strand
CCTAAAGGTACCCTGATTTAGTTGGTTAGCGATAAATTTTGTAGGCTTGACATTGAACTGACCTTGATTCTGACCTGATGGCGTTAAACAGACACCAGATTCGAATTCAGCGAACACTTAAACCTGAAGGTACCCTGATTTACTTGGTTAACAATGAATTTTGTATATTTGACCTTGAACTGACCTTGATTCTGACCTAATGGCGTCAAACGGAAACTGGATTCGAATTCAGCAACAACTCAAACCTAAGGGTACTTTGATTTAGTTGGTTAGCAATGAATTTTGTAGGTTTGACCTTGAACTGACCTCGATACTAACCTGATGGCGTTAAACAGACACCAGATTAGAATTCAGCAACCACTTAAACCTAAAGGTACTCTGATTTACTTGGTTAGCGATGAATTTAGTAGATTTGACCTCGGATTGACCTTGATACTGACCCGATGGCATCAAACGGACACCGCGTTCGAATTCAGCGACCACTTAAACCTAAAAGTACCCTAATTTAGTTGGTGAGCGATGAATTTTGTAGGTTTGACCTTGAACTGACCTTGATACTGACCTGATGGTGTTAAACGGACACCGGATTCGGATTCAGCGATCTCAAAAACATAGGGGACACCTAGTCCCTCTTATGTTGCAGGATTAGGTGGTTTGTGGTCCTGTGTTATCAGCCACGGACTGAGTCAAGTAGCTGATGAATTACGGATGTTATGAATTTAGGACAATGTTTGGAATTTCTTGTCACGATGTTTCAGTAGGTACAAAATTAGGTGTACGGTTTAGTTTGGAGTTCGTACTTCACTGCTGTTGTCCTTACGAAGCGGGCGAAAGCGTTCGAGGTGAGATTAGTTGCCTCTGGATTCTTTTTAAGAGCTACCATCTGGTGCTCTAAAGGGTTGTAGTCGTCTATGTCTTGATGATCTAAGAAGTTTCTGGCAATGCTACAGATGTTTAATAAAAACGCCTTTTGAGCCGCTGCCAATACCCTTCTGAGGCTTAGATGTTCGGAATGTTCAGTGCATCTTACGTGCACATTACCTGTAGCCGAAATCACAATAGGATGAATAGATGCATGTTTCACATTCATTCATATTGTCTTTACTTCATGCCTCGGCTCGCTGTCCTTATGGATCCAGATTTTATAGGTTGTCTGCAAGTTCTGGTTAAGTGGATAAGTAATGTCGATGATGTCAACTCTTCCACCTTTTTTTTCACGCATTATGATGTCGGGTCGATTGGCTCGGATATAATGATCCGTCTGGATAGTAACATCCCTGTATTAAGATGTAGTCTTTGTTTTCTGGAGTGGAAACTGAAATGTATCTATAGAAAGGCATCCATTATGTTGAGAGCCCTAGATTTAGAGCAAGTTGTCGATGTTTAATTCCCGCTACTTCGTTATGTCTGTGCATGTACACTTTCTGAGCATTCCTGATATTCGAGGCTTCCTCTGAAGACAAGTTCAAGGGCGTGTGAGCAAGATAGGCTTTACAGATGGTTTTGTAAGGTGCAACATCTCGTTTACTGTTAAAATAGTCGCGCAACTGTGTAACCTGTGATGTACTTGGTTGCCTGACATCTACAACGCCTCGACCTCCTCTATGCCGTGGGAGAACTACCCTTTCAATCGTCGAATCATGGTGGTGCATTCGATGTTTGTTCATTACAACGCTAATAGTTCTGTTTATCCTTTCAAGGATAATGCTCGACCATGTGATGAGCCCAAAGGAGTACGTGAGGACGGGGACGGCATCGGTGTTAATAGCCCTGACTTTATGGGCTAAATTGAGAGTACTCTTCGGGACCAACCTGAGTCTTGTAACGAAGTCAGTCAATATCAATAGGCTTTTCATAATATGGTATGCTATTCACCTCTTCCTTCACCTTCATAGTATGCTGATTACCCTTAGACACAAAATACCCAGATATTTATATGACTGCCTACAGTCGCGATCTGTCGATGGCCTGGATTGATTACCAAAGAGCTTTCGTTCCAACCTTCTTTTTCATTGGCCTTCGCGTCTCATTTTGGTTGTAACTTATAACAACAACGAAATCAGCATTCTGTTGAGATCGACGTTCAACAGTGCGCAGAGGTTCTTATAGTGCGTTTTATACAATGTATGTCTTGATTGCAATCCCTTTTTAAAAAAAAGCTTATTTTTGATCTGATCTACTTCAGGATACCCTTCATTATCTCTTTAGAAGTACTTGAATAGAAAATATAATATTAGCTCAATCGGAAATACAATATTAGAGATAGAAAACCCTACAATCATAGTTGGAAGAAGAGGTATCATGATATTTGTCGTTTGGCTAAAATATTGGATTAGTTGATTCATCGAATTTAAGGCAGGATTTACTGAATGATCCTGTTTTCACTTGCCAGAAATTTCAGACTGAATAAACTATGCTAAAATTCGATCAATTCGTCGAATATAAGGTGATCCTGGTTCTAAAAGCATAACTCGTCATCCCTTTCGGAGGCATGCTTTACCAATCTCAAGTGAAGCATACCGTTTGTCATATTCTTGACACAAGAGTTTGCCATACTTTCTACCATGATGCACGTGATGTTGTTATGCTTCATTATTAACTTAGTACAGTTTGAACTCGAATTGTCGATAATAGTTCTATTGAAAAAGGTTTGTAAACTTTCGTTGCTCTCAGCTTCTCTCAAAAGAATTGAAACAACCTTCTCTATTACAAGTGGAAAACAAAAATTATTCAAATGGTCTAAGCTATTGATTTCCATTTCAAATTTCTTTGTCAATTCAATATCAGTCGCAACTGTTTAAATCACAGACGAGGAAATAAAGAAAGCAAAAAGTACAAAGACGAAGATGATCTGTTCTACCAATTTCTTTGACATAGGTGGAATCGAGAATCCAAGCGCTGCTTCTAATATGTACAGAGGAGACCAAACACTGCTATCAGATTTCAGAATGTTTCCTACTACGAAAGAAATCAGTGTCATCACGAAGACTAGCAACACCATGTGCAAGCACTTGTTGAAATATTGTACAGATAACATTTTAAACATTAAAATTGGTACGACAGGATGGTAACAAAATTGACTAGAGGCCCTCCTAAAGTCTAACAAGCTTCCTCCGTAGATGGTATGCTCATCAAAATTAGTATAAAACTGCATTTTGTTGTGAGTAATTTGGTACGGAAGAGTACCGGTTTTGTTAAGGTTCTTTTGCAAATCACTCCATCCTTTAACTTTGGATTCAATTTCCAAAATTGAGCAATTCATGGCTTTAGACAAAGCTTTCTTTAATAGTGCTTCTGCTCCGGTTACTTCAATAGGATATCCCGAAACATTACGTCTTACACGTAGTAGAGGAGGTTCATCAAAGAAACCTGCTTTCAATTTTTATCCGTTTGAATTCCTTAGCTTGTCATTGAACAAAATGAGTTTTCGTTAAACATTTTTTTTTGAAACAAATCTTTGTAGATGGATTAAATTGATGCACTGCTGCTAGTTGTCGATGATCAATCGTGAGTTAATTCTTCTTTGGGATTTTTTCTTCAACAAGTTCGAGGATACTAACATCTAGGAATTTAGTTAATCACAAGCTCTTCAGAAACTTTACATAACCAGACCTTTTTTGCTGCGACAGAAAAATCATTACACACTTTGGCTGACCTTTCTTTCCTGTTAATTGATTAAAAATGTTATCAAAGTCGTTCCTCTGGGAAGAATATTGTTTGCTGCTCAAGGACTGCATCATGACAAATAGTGTCGTCGCTCTGAGTTGTGTAGCGTTTCCTGCATTTGCCAAATCTTGGGCAAAAATCTTGCCAAATCTTAGTACTGTTTAATTTGTCTAAATTCATAGCCTTAGTTGGAGCACCACCTGCAATTTTACTGACAATATCATTTGGTAATAAAGCTTTCTCTTCACTAACACTATCATGTGGGAGCACTACAGTTTAAAACACTTTGGAGTCTTGTTTATATAGTTAACAAGTCTACCAATACACTCTGTTGAATTAAAGATACCTTGCACATAAGTCAGGAGAATAAGGACAATGATTTTAAAGAATCTTGAATTAATATTTATTGCGCGAATTATTGTAATTCTGTATAGAAACTATAAATCCCATTTACAAACTTCAGAAGAAGCTTGCGTAAAATACGTCTTCCCCTAACCGTGGCTTTCGTTTGACTAGAGTTCCAATTATAATTTCATAAAAAAAGTTCTCTCAATATCAAAATTACGATACTGGCAGGCTAAATGCCTCGTTTTAAGCATCGTTAAGCAAAATTGCACTTTAAACATTCACGTAGCCACTACAAATATCCTTCGAAAAGTACAGAAAATTAATATATGTGCATTGTTTTTCATGACCTGGGTTAGCAGTGGCATTTATACAACATTTTATGCGTCCTAAATACACCTTTCTGGTGTTATTTAAGAAAATATGCTCAGGCTCTAATTTTCGAAATATCTTATTTAGCTTCAGAAGATTTTAACTGTAGATATTAAGGCTAGAATAACCATTGTGCGCTATTAGTATGTTGATAACAGAAAATGACTGAAAAGCAGATTTTGCATTGTTTACGTGATCTGAAAGTTGACCTATTCTCTTTATCAGAATGCATTCATCAATTTTTTTCTTTTATTTATCATTGACTCAAATTAAAATGAGAATTTTTCATTTTGATCATTCCTAACTGATTCTTGAATGAATGTTATGAAAGCAAACGTATATCAGCTAGCTGGACTCTCACTTTTTACAATTGATTTATTGATTTGATATTATCAGTGAAATATATTCATGTTAAATAAACTACTAAAATCACGTAAAGAGAAGAAAACTGTAAGAATATCGAAAAGATACAGATAAAATGATATTCAATAAAAGACCTTCTGATTAGTAAATATTTTTATTCATACGGAAAAACAGCAAGTTGTTTATTCAGATAAGGGAAGAAGATATTCCTCATACAGGGACATACATGCAATTATTTTCATGGCGGTCGATAGTAGCCACTCTGAAAATGAAGCAAATAATTATTCAAAAGTACTTGTAATTTCATAATGAATGTATGCTATGGAACAAAAATATATTTTCCTTTGAAATGAACATTTCTTTCGACGCCCACAAATGATTCCGAAACATTGAAATAACATTAAGACAGACGTTTAGACCAAGATACGAATCTCATTAGTGTTTCTTTTTTTGTAGAAAAATATGTGCACTGTAGAGTACATTTTATAGTCGATAATAGTTTTATTCAGCAAGACCACGGCAATTTCGACGTTTTCGCTGCTTTGCGTAACGGATGATATTAATTTGCTCATTACGAGTGATAGATGCGAATTATATAAATGTTCTAACGTATTTATTTCGATATCGAATTCCATTGTTGAGTTAATATCAATCAGAATTGCGTAAATCACAGATGAGGAAATCAAGAAAGCGAAAAGTTCGTGAACGAAGATGATTCGTTGTGTTAGTTTCTGTGGCATAGTTGAAATCGAGAGTCCAAGAGTTGCTTCTAGTATGCACAAAGGAGACCAAACACTGCTATCAGATTTCAGAATACATCCTACGATGAAAGGAATTCAGATGTAGTCTGTTTAAAATACATTT
This sequence comes from Melikaiella ostensackeni, assembly GCA_032362435.1. Taxonomy (NCBI): domain Eukaryota; kingdom Metazoa; phylum Arthropoda; class Insecta; order Hymenoptera; family Cynipidae; genus Melikaiella; species Melikaiella ostensackeni. The sequence goes on along the minus strand of JAUMHM010000016.1, from coordinate 38,258,100 downwards.
TTGTTAAAAGGAGGCTCTCGTTTCACTAGCATTCAAATAATAACTCCGTAAGTAAAGGTCTCTGAAAATTATCCATTACTATCCTGGTAGGCTTAAATTTTTTTTTAGAATTATTTTACAAGCAATATTGTGCTTCACAAATTTACTTATCAACTACATATAGGCTACAATACGTAAGGAAAATTTATAGTTTTTTATCGATTTGACTGATCTGGTTTACTAGTGGCTTTTTGACCAATAGGCCATTTTTTGCCTGCGAGTGTTAAATGAATACGCATGAAAAAATTGTTTTTTTATCTATTTTTGAGTAGATAGTGACACTCATTTCGATGTAGGTACTGGGAACATAGACAGCAAGAGTGAAGATCAGCTTGTTTCACTCCGTAACGACGGGATGCATGTACACACATTCTCCGCTCATATTTCAGAAACTTGTGGCTTCATTTTCGATGAGCTTGGTATACAAGAGTTTTTTGTGATACTCTTTTCGAATCAAGATGGCAGCTCCAACATGGCTGCCGTCAAAATGGTCCAAACATTCGAATGTTTTTCAAATTCATAAATGTCATATGACAAAGGGTCTTGATGGTGCTCTTCTCGATTTCGTGCAGGAAAACTCCGAGCTCAAGATGACGGATCCAATATTTCTACCGCTGAAATATATTTTAATATTTACTATATATTATACAAGTTTTTGATGGTGTTTTCTTAGAATCTGAAGTAAAAAAAACTCAAAATTCAAATTGCAAATGTTGTTTGAAATTCATTAACCCATTGAGGGCCATGTGTAGAACAGTAGACGTAGCTAAAAAGTGAATACTGGGATTACATCATTAGGCCAAAAGATGATAATCGGTGAAAGGACTTTGAATTTTCCAATTGTTTAAATATTTTTTAAAAAACGCGAGTTACAGAAAAACTAATAGCATCATTCGATTCTACGGGAAAAATTACACAGAGTCCGTGTGTTAGATAATTGTTTTCTCAACCCTGTTTGTTATGTAGTACAATTAAATGCGTGAGCGGGTGTCGTACGATGTAATTGTTTTTTCATACTACATAACCCACGGATTGAGAAAATATCTGTCTAGCACATGAATTTTCTGTAATTTTTCCCGTAGAATCAAATGGTGCTTTTAGTTTTCCCTCAACTCGCATTTTCTATCAAATTGTTTAGAAAATAATTGTGTAAACAATCGTACAATTCAATTTATTTTCACAGATTATCATCCATTGGCCTAATGCTCTAATCCCAATATTCACTTTTTTGCTATGTCTACTGGTCTACCCATAGGTCTCAATGGGTTAATGAGTTTCAAAAAATATTTGAAATTTAAATTTTGAATTTTTTTGACTTCAGATTCTAGGACAACACGATCGAAAGCTTGAGTAACATGAATATTGAATTATATTCCAACGGTAGCCATATTGGATCCGCCAACTTGAGCTCGAGTTTTCCTACACAAAATCGCGAAGAGCACCATGAAGACCCTTTTTCATATGACCTTTATGGATTTTGAAAAATATTCGCATGTTTGGACCATTTTGACGGCGGCCATGTTGGCACCGCCCTTTTTAATCTCGTATTTCTGACTTAGAAATAATAAAGACTGTCACCGAAAACACTTGTATACCAAGCTTATTGAAAATCAAGCCAGAAGTTTCTGAAATATGAGCGGAGCATATGAGTACATGCATTTGTTTTTGTATCCCATTTTTGTTGCAAATTAAAACAAGACCGAATTCAGCGTACTTTTGAGGATCGGATTTTAACAGTGCGCAGTGGTTCTCATAGTGCGTTTTATACAATGTGTGCTTAGATTGCAATGCCTTTTATAAAAAGAGCTTTGGTTTTTGGTTTGAGCTAGTTTAACACTACCCTGATAACCTCTCTAAACGTATCTTAATAGATAATGTAATATTAGTACGCTTGCAAATACAACAACCGAAACAGAAAACCCTACAATAATAGTTTTAAAAAAGAGATATCATGATATCTGTCGTTTGGCTAAAGTCCTAAGCATTTTCATTAATCGAATTCAAGACAGGCTTTATTGAATGCTCCTGTCTCCACTTGCCGAAAGTCCAGACTGCAAAAACTGGGTCAAAATTCAACCAATTTGTCAAATATAAGGTGATCCTGATCACATAAGCATGGAGCTTATCGTATTCTTGGACATGAAATTCTGCCGTAGTTTCTGTCATGATGTATGTGATGTTTTTGTACTTCATCGAATTCTTGATGCCGCTTGTGTCTGAAAAGTCGATAATAGTTTCATTTAGCAAGATTTCAGAAATTTCGTTGTTTTCGGCACTTCGCATAATGAATAAGGTTACTTCGTTCATCAAGAGTGGAAGGCGAGATTTATCTAAATCTTCCAAAGTATTGATTTGTTTTTCGTATTCCATTCTCAACTCAATGTCAGTCAGAACTGCGTAAATTATAGATGACGAAATAAAAAAATCAAAATGTTCGAAATCGAAGATGATTTGTTCTGCCAATTTCAGTGGCATAGGTGAAATCGAGAGTCCAAGCGCTGCTTCTAATATATACAAAGGGGATCAAACACTGCTATCAGATTTTAGAATGTATTTCACGACAAAAGGCATCAGCATCATGACGGAAATTGACACTGCTATGTACAAGCACTTGCTTGAATATTGTAGACACTATTTTAGATTCGAAAATTGTTGCAGTAGGGTAGTAACAAAATTCACAAGAAGTTCTGCCGTAGTCTAACTTCAAGAGGGTATTCCGAACGATTTCTTCTTACACGACTTACATCTAGGAAATTTGTTGACCACAAGCCTTGCAGAAACTTCACGTAATTTGATCGTCTTCTCTCTGATGAAAAAACCAACAAATACTTTGGTCGACCTTTCTTTTCTGTTAGTTGGTTTAAAAGTTTCATCACGTCAACCATCTGGAAAGAATACAGTTTGCAGTTCGAAGACTGTAGCGTGACTTCATTTTGTTGTTCTAAGTTGGGTAACATTTCCTGAATTTACTTAATTTTGGGCCTTCATACTATTTTCTTACTTGAAATTGATAACTTTGAATAGCAAACAAGGAAACTAGTAAACAAGCCTACCAATACACTTTGTCGAGTTCAAAGATTTAAGGAACCTTGCACATAAGTCAGGAATATCAGGACAATGATTTTGATAAACTTTGTATCAATATACATTAGGCAAATTTTTGTTTGGTAGCAGAAAGTATAAATTACTTTGACAAGCTTCAGACGTAGTTTGTGCGAAATTTCTCTAAAGTTGGCTCCAGTTGGACTAGCATTCGATAATATTGACTCAGTAAGTTAATGCGACTTAAAATCATCAGTTACGATCCCGTGTGGCCTTGCTTCCTTTGGAATGGTAAAACTACATTGCGCTTAACATGTCTCCTTACATAATGCTGATATGCTTCGACCCGCTGGAAAATTTTTTTTTTCTCACCTCGTTGAGCAGTAGTACTCAAACTACATTTTATATTTTTTATCACACGTCTTCTGCCTTATTAAGAATAATATAAAACATTGTAAGTGAATATATTAAATCTGGAACCAGCGTGTTCATATAGAGATGACAAAGAATTACTAAGTCAGATTTTGCAAAACGCTTCTCATTTGAACCCTTAATGAACTGGCATATTATGATGAACCAATACAATAAAAAAAGCACGTAAAAATATAATATGCAAAGTGAAAATTGTTGCGTACACAAGAAATATTCATCAAACTTCTTAATCAGTAATTGCGTATCCCTATTCATATTAAAAGGAACATAGATGTATTTACAAAAGAGAGGATTTTCTTTGGGCAGTCAATTTTCATGACGATCGTAGAACCTGTTCTTAGAATAGAACAAATAAACATTTAGAAAAAATAAGAGTTTCAACAAATAAAATTATAAACTTAATATTACTTATACCCTAAATTATTATAGTTAAATGTTCAATCAATGTTAGAGTGTTTTTATTCCACTCTCGTTATTCAAAGGTGAAAGTTCAGTAATGCTTCACCTTTTATTGAAAGTACGATACACTGTACATTGTACACTATTTAACAACATATTTTACTTAGGTTTAGATGAATGTTACTAAATGAAAAAAAGGCTAGAATAACCACTGAGCGCTATTATATGGATAACAGAAAGTCACTCAAAACAGATGTTACATAATTTACATGTCCTGCAGCAAGTGGACTTATTTTATTGATCAGAATGCACTTATTAATTTTTTTCTTTTAGTCATTATTAATAATTAAAATTGAAACCGTAATTTTGAATATTAACAATTAGGATCTGATCCTTGAATTATTTTCATGAAAGCAAACCAGTCTCATCAGTATTCAAATTTCATGGATTCATTTAAAATTATCAGTGAACTATATTTGTGTTAAAACAAACAACTGAAATATCGTGAATGAAGAAAGTTATACAAACACCGAAAAATTAAGGACGAGCAAAAGTATTCAAGTAAGGCATCTTAGTTTGTAATTATTATTCTGATTCATACAGAGAACAGCACATTGTCTGTTCAGAAAAGAAGAGATGATTTTCTTTAGACAGAAATTTTTAAATACACGGAATTGTTTTCATGTTGATCGATAGTATTCACTCTGAAAATAAAGCAAATACTCATTTAAAACTGGGTGTACTTTGATGACGAATTCAATCCACATCAAAGCAGACGTGCACATCCAGATACAAGGCTCATCAGTGTTGTGGACTAGAAAAATGTTTACAGTGTAGATCAAATATTGAAAAGTAATACATTTTTTTTTTAATTCGCGGGCTTTGATAGTGCATTTTATACAGTGTGCGATTCGATAGAAATCCTTTTTATAAAAAGGGCTTTGTTTTTGGTCTGATGTACTTCAATACCCCCTTGATTATATACTTAAAAGTATTTGAATAGATGATGCAATATCAGCTCACTCGCAAATACAATGAATGAAAGAGAAAATCCTACGATTATAGTGAAAATCAGAGGTAGCACGATATCTGTCGTTTGGCTAAGGTCCTGATTAATTTCAGCAATCAAAATCGATATAGGATTTACTGAATTCTCCCGTCTACACTTACCAGAAAGTCCAGACTCAATCAACTGTGCCAAAATTTGATCAACTCGTCGAACATAAGGTGATCCTGGTTCTAAAACCATGGCAAGTATAACTTTTCGCATACACGGTTTTCCAATTTTCACAGAAAGATGAAGCTTATCGTATTCTTTGACACAAAATTCTGCCATAATTTCTGTCATGATGTACGAGATGTTTTTGTGCTTTATTAAATTCTTGATGCAGCTTGTGTCCGAAGAGTCGATTATAGTTTTATTTAGCACGGTTTCTGAAATTTTGTCGTTTGCACTGCTTCGCATTATAAATGAGGTAATTTTGCTCATTACGAGTGGAAGATGAGAATTATTTAAATCTTCTAAAGTATTTATTTCCACTTTCAATTCCGTTGTCAACTGAATGTCGTTTAGAACTGCATAAATGATAGATGAGGAGATGAAAAATGCGAAAAGTTCGAAAATAAAGATGATTTGCTCTGCCAATTTCTGTGGCATAGGTGGGATTGAGAGTCCAAGATCTGCTTCTAATATGTACAAAGGGGACCAAACACTGCTATCAGATTTCAGAAAGTATCCCACGACGAAAGGAATGAGCATCATTAGAAACACTGACACTGACATGAGCAAGCACTTGCTTCAATATTGTACAGATAATGTTTTAGATTTTAGAATAGGCACAACAGGATAGTAACAAAATGCACCAGAATGCCTGCTGTAGACTAAAATTCTTCCTCCCCCGGCGACGTATCCACCAAAATTAGTATAAAATTGAATTTTGTTATGAGTAATTTGATAAGGAAGAGTATTGTTTTTATTCATCTCGATTTCCCAATTGCCCCATCCTTCATTTTGAGATTCAACTTCCAGTACTGAAAAATTCATTGTTTTTGACAAAGCTTTCACTACCAGTGCTTCTGTCCCAGTAACTTCAATGGGATATTCCGAACGATTTCGTCTTACACGACTTACAGAAAGCTCATTAAAAGAACCTCTTTTTAATTCATATCCGTTTAAGTCTCTCAGCTTATAATGCAAAAAATGAGTTTTTGCTGAACATGCTTCCTTTCTATAGATTTTTTTAAATGGAATAAATTGATGCACTGTCGCTTGATGTCTATGATCAATCTTGAACCAATTCTTCTTTGGGGCTTTTTCTTTAACAAGTTCGAGGACACTAACATCTAGGAAATTCGTTAACCACAAGCCCTGCAGAACTTTACACAGTTAGATTGTTCTTTCTGTAATAAAAAAGTCACACACTTTGGTCGAACATTCTTTTCTATTAGTTGGTTTAAAATGTTTGTCAGGTCATTCTTTCGCGATGAATACTGTTTGCTGTTTGAGGACTGTATCGTGACAAATAGTGTCGTTCCAAGTTCAGTAATGTCTTCTGCATTCACCAAACCTTGGGCTTTCATACTGCTATGTTTGTGTAAATTGATAACCTTAATAGGAACACTGCCTGCAATTTCACCAACAATATCATTCGCTAATAAAGCTTTCTCGCCGTTGGCACTTTCATGTAGGATTATTACAACTCGCAACGCTTTGGAATCTCGTGTAATAATAATAATAATAAAATAATAATTAACAAATACACTTAGCCGAGTTAAAGAAGCCTGGCACATAAGTCAGGAAAATTAGAAGGACAGTAATTTTGATGAATTTTAGATTAATATACATTGTGTAATTTTTTTTCTATTCGAAAATTATGAATGACTTTTGCATACATCAGATGCTTCTGTGCGAGCGTGAACTGTTAGAAAAGTCTGTAATAGATTCAATATACAAGCGTGTGAAGCAAATATGCTCTGGCATCCCGTGTAAAAATATTTCGTCTTGGCTTTGTCTCCAAGACGTTCCATTTTGTCTCCAAGACATTGAAGTCTGGTTCCGTTTAATAAGCCAGACTTGCTAGACATCAAATTTTTGTCTTGGGTTCATGGTGATAGCTGTCAGTGGGGTGTATTCAGCAAGACGAACGGAACTTGTCTCAAGACATGAATATTTCTGTTATGTCTTGGCCAAAGGCCAATAAAAAAGGGACCAGGTAATGTATAATTAAATTTTTTAATGAATTTTCTGTCCAATTTCTGAAATGGCTATTTAAAAGTAAGAGAATCAGAATTGGTGGGTTTTCACGACTATAGCCATCTAAAATTTGCTTCAAGAAGATTAATATTGTAGTTTTCTATAAGGATCTCCTAAGCCGTAAGGAATACGGAAAAACGGATAAAATTTTCGGAATTTTCGCCGAACAAGCGTAATAGTAACAATAAATGAAATAAAATGGATTCATTGAATATGCATATTGTATCATATATTTACCAAATTGTTTAAACATGAATGAGGATCAGCTTTTATGACAGTATATGGAAGATCCTTTTCGCCAGGGCAGGTAGGCAATGGAAACCTTTTTCCTGGTTCAGGAGATAAATAAAGTCTGGCTCCGTCTCATAAACCAGACTTCCCAGACGTCTTGAAAAAGTCTTGGATATGTCTTAATTACCCATCATCAAGATGAATTCCAAGACGAAATATTTTTACACGGGATTGCATGTGAAATACGTCTTTCTTTAAAGCTGGCTTTCGTTCAACTGGCATTCAATTAAAAATTTTGTGAGGAAAGGTCTCTAAATATCATCAATTATCAGCCTGGCGAGCTTAAATTATTTCCTTTAATCATCGTAAAATCAACATTGCACTTTACGAAATTACTTACTAACTACAAATATGCTTCGAAATTTATGGAAAATTTATATTCTTGTATGGATTTTTCTGACCTGATTTAGCAATAGCATATTTATGCAATGTTTTTATGTATTCTAGAACACCTTTTTATGTTGTTTAGAGAAATATACCTTCGCTCTGATTTTCGAAATATTTTAGCTCCACCAGATTCTAGCTGTAGATATTGAGGCTAGCATAATCAATGTGCGCTATCATTTGGATAACAGAAAGTAACAAAAAGGCAGATCTTACATCATTTACTTGACATGAAAATGGACTTATTTTATTTATCAGAATGTATTTATTAAGTGTTCTTTCTTATAGTCATTTTAATTTGAAGTGAAATGTTGATTTTGTGCTTTGACTATTTGAATCTCATTCATAAATGATCATTTTCCTAGAAGCAAACATATCTTAGTTGGACTTTCAAGAATCAAAATAGTTTATTAAAAATTTTCAAAAAATTATATTCAGGTTTAATTGTTAGTAATTATTTTTGATCATTATATCATTAAACCAAATCTGTTTCGGGGTAAGAGGCCTTGCTTAAATTATATGAAGTCTTTTGGTTGGGGGGGGGGGGGGGGGGAGAATAAAAAAAATTTTATAT
>JAUMHM010000016.1:38224329-38245766 GCA_032362435.1 Melikaiella ostensackeni | reverse complement strand
TGCATTACCAAAATGCGTCCGTGACTGATGATATAAACCGGGATAGCCCCGTGCAATATATTCAGTTTGGTACAAATTTCCAACTCAAAAAGTGCCTTCGACATATTGTGCTGTAACCATCTTAAGTCTGAGGTATAATTTTTTTCATAATAATAATAAGAATAATAATTATATTAATATTAATATTAATACGATCAATACCTCACGATCGGTCTCCAGGAGGGGAAAGAGAGAAGCATCCAAGACTTCGGAAGGAAACATTTCAAAACGGGGGAGGGACGTATCCACGAAAACCGCTGCCGCCACTCTCAAAGACAAAGGAACTTCAGTCCTACAGAGATATCCTGAAGGATATGAAGCAGGGGGTAAACCCGGCATGGACAAGAACGGAGGTCCTCTCCATCAGGAGGACAAAAAAGGAAGAGATCCTTATTGTGCTCAAAAGGAGACAGGACAATGCTACCTTCAGCCGTGCGCTAACCCGCGCGGTCGGAAGCAAGGCGGAAGTCAAGCCGTGGATCGACAGAGAATCCCTAGAAATGAGGCACTAAGACGAAATGACAACGGAGGAAGAGACAGTCGCAGCTGTAAGATAGAAACTGAAAAAAGAAGACATAGAAGTACAGTGCGAGCTGTTCACAAGGTACGCTGAAGCCAAGATACGGTCACATAACTAGGAATTGCAGCTATCCCGGCAGGAGAGAATCCTCTCGCAATGTAGCGAAGTGGGCCATAAGCAAGGACTGCAGAAAGGAACCTAGGTGCACGGTGTGTGCAGATAAGGATCTTCCAGACACCAAGCACGCTGCAGGCAGCAGACTCTGCTCTAGCTTTGGGGAAGAGCTAAGAAAGGGGGCTGACAGACGCTAGAGGTGAGGCTACTGCGACTCAACCTAAATAGGAGCAAAGTAGCACTAGACCTGCTGAAAGAAACAGCCAAAGAGAGAAAGCTGGACTCACTGAACTTTCGCGAATAATGCAGGAAACTAGACCTCTTAACCTGGTATTAGGACGCAGCAAATAGGGCAGGAATTCAAATTTGATCCACATGTAAATTGGTTCCAGGGAACTGAGAAGGGATAAGCGATGATCGAAGTGGGGGGATGTGGATATCTATAGCTGCTACTTTTCTCCGAACGACCGCCCGGATAAGCTCGAGGCAGAGATCCAGGACCTCGAGGACAGCGTGAGGTAAGCCGGGAAAGAAGTTCTCATAGCCGGTGATTTTAATGGTGAGTCGCCGGCATGGAGAGAAACCAGGTGCGATAAAAGAGGAACGATAGTGGAGGAAATGGTGGCCAGAAGCGACCTCATGGTGATAAAAAAGGTCATGATTTCATCTTTATAATAGGCAACACAGGCTCCATTATCGACCTGACAATAGCACTCGCTGGAGTAGCAAGAAGGATGAGGGACTGGAGTGTGCTCGATGAAGTCACGTTAAGCGATCATTGATACATAGAGTTGCTTATCGGCAAAGGTGGAAGGCAAGCTGAAGCTCCACGTCGCAAGTCAGAGAAAAGCAAGCACCCGTCTTGAAACACGAGGAAGCTGGACGAAGGAAAGGTCAGATGCTTCCTGGAAGAAGCAAGGCTCATAGATGAGCTCAACTGGGTTAAGATACCCGAAAATATGAAGGCCCTAGTTAAAGCCAATAGACGCAAGGTGATCGCCTCATGCGATGCGTGCGCGCCTCATCGCCGATACGAAAGAAAGGTGCAGAGCTCTGTGTACTGATGGAACGACGAGCAGGCAAAACTTCGCTCGATTTGCCTAAAAGCCAACAGAAAGCACATGAGATCCAAGGAAAACGTCTTTCTAAAGCTCAAGTAGGAAAAAGCAAAGAAGGCCTCCTTCTCGAAAGCCATCAATCAGAGTCAATCCACTGACTAGAAAGACCTGATTGCGGAAGCGGAAAAGGACACATGAGGTTCAGCGTACAAGATAGATACCAAGAAATTGGTATCTAAACAAAAATCCCTAGGCCTGAACAAGTTTTAGTGGGTCAGACAGATTATAAGGGCGCTCTTTTCTCGTGATAAGGTATTTACGCGGAATAAATGAAGGGACTTGGTAGTAAGGAGAACTCTTCTTGCTCGAAGAACTACCGACGGCGGGAGCCAAATTGGAGACGGTCAAAGCACTAGGCCTGGATGCTATATCGAACGAACTCTTACGAAAGATACTAAAGGTATACCCGAGTATGTTACTCGTAACACTCAACATCTGTTTCCGGGAAGAAGTGTTCTTCGCTGATTGGAAGAAGCAGAAGCTGGTTCTTCGCAGGAAGGGAGACAAACCTTTGAACGAGACATCATCTTACGGGCCAATAAGCCATCTAAACTCCGTGGGGAAGTCACTGGAAAGACTGATCCTCCGAAAACTGGAGAGTCACATGATCGAAAAAATAGCTTGCCCCAGGAGTTTGGTTTCCGCAAAGGAGCCCGACTGTCGACGTGATCCAGGCAGTGGTCAACATGGCCACAAAGGCCAGGAACAAATCCGGAATGCTCAACAAAAAAGGGTTTTGCACTCTCGTCTCTATAGATATACGCAACGCGTTCAATTCAGCAAGGTGGAGAAACTGCACCGATGCTTGAGAGAATAAAAGTGTTTCAGCATATCTATTAAGTATGCTCGGCAATTATCTGAGCGATGGATGGGTGGTCTACGAGAAAAATTCTTGGACCTCCAAGGAAGAAATGACGTGTGGTGTACCACAGGGCTCAAGGGTAGGTCCCTTCACATGAAATGTTATACCTGTATACGATGACTTCCTGGAGATGGACCTGCCCGAAGGCACTGAGCTGGTGGGATTAGCAAACGATACCCTTATCGTCTGTATAGCGGACAACGTCGACATCCTGGAACTGTGGGCCAACGAAAGCCTGAGATCGCTGACAACGCTGGCTGGATGGAAAAGGCCTTGAAATGGCCTTGCACAAATCGAAATCAGTGTTAGTCACGGACAGGAGATACTCTAGGACACCAAGAATCGAACTGGCTAGTACAGAGGTAAAGTGGAAGAGACATCTCACCCTCTTGGCAGTGGAGTTGGATCGGAGACTAAAATTTCGTTACCATATAGCTGAAGTGGTAAACAAAGCTATCAGAACTGGAAAAAGTATCGCTTGGCTGATGCGCAATGTTAGAAGACCGAAGGAAGCCAAGCGGAGAGTTTTTGTATCCGTGTTCCATTTAGAACTGCTTCACGCAGCACCAGTGTGGACATCGGTTGCGACGAACTACTCCATGGAAAGAATGATAGCATTAGCGCGAAGAAAAGTGTCAATTAAAGTTGTTACAGCCTATCGCACAGTATCCACTAGTGCGATACTGGTTTTTGAAAGCATACCCCCGATTGACCTCCTAGCCTTGAAAATGTAGGAAGTATACCATCAGAGCGAGAAGCAAACGCACTTCACCACTGAAATGAAAAGAGATGCAAGAGCCAGCTTCACTTGCTCTTCTTCATTCAATTCATGCAAAGGTGGAAGGAACGCTGGATGAACCTAAGCACAGGAGGATGGACACACCAACTGACTCCGCGGATACAAATGTTGTTCAAGGTCTGGCTATTCGCATGCCAAAGGTCGCAAGCCTACCGAGAAGAGATAAACACCGAAACGGGAATAGAGGTTGAGCCCGACAACATGGCCTCTCTTATTGTGGAATCCGAGGAGAAGTGGAGGAGCACAAAGACATTTATTGTGAAAGCTATGCGAGAAAAAGGCTTTTAGAGCCTGCTACTTGGTAACAACGGGGAGAAATACCATCTGACAAGGATCCATTAGGAAAGGGGCCCAGAAAACAAAGGTTTTGAATTTAGTCGCTATGTTTAGACCCGTTCTTGAAGAGTCCGGCTCAACATCTTTCAAAGACTTCCCTTCTTTCCTCCATTACGAAAAAAAATAAAAAAATGAAAATATTAATAATAATAATAGTTCTCGCATCGGCGTCACGGTAGGGCTTGAGCTTTCCTCTCATGAATTTGACGGTTATGTTGGTGATAGCATCGCTACTGATAGGGTTTTTCATGCCAAACAGGCGAAGAACGAAGGGGAATTGAACTGAGAGGAACACCAAAACCCAAAATAATGGAGAGCTTAAAAAATATATTGCAAAGATAGTCGCTTCCCGAGAATTATCGGGGCACCCCTGGAGCCACCGCTGGGGGCCACAGCATGCGAGAGGGTGGTGATGGTGAGTTGCGTGATGGTCAGACAGATCTCGTTAACCAAAATCTGGCCAGCAAGAACATCTGCGACAAACGGCAAATAGTGGAACATCAACTGTGTCTGATGGGGATGCTTCAACTAGCGTTAGCGATTTGCAGCTAATCACCTCAACAGGAATACCGTGGAAGAGCACCAATTGGAATACAACCATGATAGAAGAATTGTTGCGTCTCTATTATGAAAGTGCGAAGTTTGAAACGAAGCGCGAAAAAGGACACAATTTTAGGATAAATTTGACTGTGAAGTATCCCAATATACAGAGAGTTGCAGTAAGAGATCTTATCACTAATGTTAAGGGCATCAGAAATAATTTGCTTATCTCAGAGGACCGAGCAATGTAGATTAAACGACAGATTGAGTCGGCGGGAGAAAAAGTCGATCATAAACATCAGTTAGAGGAAGCTGCACCACAAGATTAAGCGGTGACTGGTGAGGCAATACCACATCATCGTGCTATTGATGTTCCCGCGTAACCTGATGATGATACAGTGCCATCACATCCTCCAGAGGCAGATGAGCTGATCCAACCAGAGGTAGTAGCAGAGATTCAGCAACCCAGAAGACAATCAAAATGGATATACTGTGCAGTCGTTGGAACGTTGGGCCTTAGAACTAGGTCTACAAAAGCAGTCTTTGCCTTAGGAAGAAGCGAGATCCACCATTATAAATCAGGTTGAATATGAATGTCAGCAGAGTAAGCAGCAAATTGAGTCGATTAATTCAATATGAGAGAGGAAAAAGAACCAGAAAGCAGACTCGCCGTGTTACTAAAATCATTCATCCTTGGAACATCGAGACACCATCGACCATTGACATCAACATCGAAGCACCAGCTGCATTGGATGAGATTATAGACTCCCAACGGCAGAAACAAGATGTTCTTACTGCTAGACTGCGTCGGTACAATAAAGTAGTGCAAGAAGGCAGCAAAATCGAACCTTTCAGGTAGATAATGGGAGGTTCCATCTTAAACTGACTAAAGAGCCAAATATCCAGTAAGACACCAAAGTTTCTCAGATGGAAGACATGGCTGATTACTGGCTGGGTGTTTGGGGAAAAACAAGCGGAAGCAACTTAGGAGCTGCAGAGTTCCAACAATCGAAGCAAGGCGCAATTAATAATCCTGTAATGGAGCCTACTAACATCACAGACTCAGACGTTTCAGTGGTTTTGAAAAGGGCAAGTAACTGGAAAGCTCTAGGTCCGGACATAGTGTACAATTTCTGGTACAAGTACTTGATGAGTGTGCATCCTGTGTTGGCAAGGTGTTTCCAAAAGATCATCGAACAACTAGATCTGATGAAAGGCTTTCTGCTTAAAAGTACCATGTATATGTTGCCTAAAAAACCAGATGCTCGAAATCCATCTGAACTTCGACCAATAGTCTATCTCCCAACGTTCTATAAGTTCCTTACAGCTGTGATTGCAGATAAAGTTTACTCTCACTGCGACGAGAATGACACCCTCAGAGAAGAACAAAAAGGATGTTGCAAAAACTTGCGGGGCAGTAAAGATCTAGTCACCATAGACGCTGTGGCTATGACGCAAGCTAGAAATCATCAAAAAAACTTACACATGGCTTATATGGACTACAAGCAAGCGTTACCTTCGGCACCACACGACTATTTGCTCAAAGTTTTAAAAGCTTACAAGATCTGCTCACGTATCATCGACTTCTTACGTCACGCGATGATGCTTTGGGGAACAAGAGTCAAGTATTTTGATCATGGGCAACCAAGGATAACCAGATTAATTCGCATTACGACGGGTATCTTTCAAGAAGACTCCTTCAGTGCATTATCGTTCTGTTTAGCGATGAATCCATTGAGTAAGACACTAAATAGTATACCATTTAGTATCTTGTAATAGTTTCAGAGTATATGATAACGAGAATGGTCATCAACTGACCCGGCCTCTGTACTCAGATGACTTAAAACTATACGCCATTTCAAACAAGAATCTACAGCAAGTAATCCATGTCACAAAGCAGTTTTTCAATGACATCCAAATGGAGTTTGGGCTAGATAAACGCAGAACAGTGCAAGTGATCAGGGGAGAAATAAGGACCGCAGAAATGGAGGACGAGAACGAGGATCACATCAAGACAATGGTTGAGGGTGAGTTATATAAATATCTGGGTATTCTCGAGTCTAAGGATATTCAGCATACGATAGTTAAGAAAAGCCTATTGAGTGCCTTCACTACAAGACTCAGATTAGTTCCGAAGAGTTCTCTCAATTCAGCTAATAAAATCAGGGCTGTTGACACCTATGCCATCCCTATCCTGATGTACTCTTTTGGGCTCATCAAATGGTCGAATACCAACTTGAAACGATAACTATCCGCGTTGGAATGACTGAGCACCGATCACACCACAGTAATTCAGTCATTAAAAGGGTAGTTCTTCCATGACATGAAGGGGGTCGAGGCGTTGTAGACGTCAAGAAACTGTGTATATCACAAGTGATACAGTTGCGAGACTATTTTAACAGCAAGGGAGATGTTGCGCTGTACAACACCATCTGTGAAGCAGATCTCGATTACACGCCCTTGAACCTGTCCTCAGAGGGAGCCTTGAATATCAGGCCAAAAACCATAGAGGATTCAGAAACGCAATGGAGACAGAAGGCTATCCACGGCGAGCACCCCAAAACCTTAGATCAACATGAAGTGGACGAAGAAGCATTCAATATTTGGCTAGAAACGGGCGTCCTGTTTCCGCAAACAGGGGGACTCGTAATAGCGATTCAGGTGAGGGTTGTCAGCACCAGAAACTATCGCAAACATGTATTACATCGAGATGTGATTGATAGGTGCTGATTGTGTGTAGACACCAACGAAACCATCGAGCACATTATTGATGGTTGTCGTGTAATCCTTTTCAATCTGCAAAAGTACAGAAGTCAGATAATGAAAAAACATCTAAGGGAGTGAATTTAATTCAGAACGTTCATAAATATAATAGTTACATTACTTATATCAACTTTGTTACAATATTATTTTGTTCACATCAGAATCGAGAGTTGCGCAGCGCCCAACCACGACAGGTGAGCGTTATCTTTTGGCTCAGGTACGTCAAACAACGTGACTGAAGCAGGAAAAAGACCAAAATAAGCTGGTCGAATTCATAATAGAAGAGAAACTGAGTATATCATCAGAGTGAATTATTAGCTGCTAGAAAAATAATTGGATTGTGCGAATCGGAGACTGAAAACTATTCTTAGTATTATATGTGTTACTTATTATCTTCAGGATCGAAGGAGCAGAATTCTCTGAAACAAAAGCCATCATCAAGAGTTTATTTCCTAATGAAGATGCTGTAAGTGACGTTTTATTTATGTGCATTTTTATGTAACGCTTTTCTCGCGTTAAAGAAAGTTTTTGAGATGCATTGTAATAAGATCAGATGCAGATACAGATGGCGGATCCGAATTCGGTTTAATCAGATCTTTGTTAATTAATCCTGTAGGTGATATTTGTCTAGTCTGCTACAGTTCGGAACTTTGCTTACCAAAACTATCCTCTTTTCTCATTTAATGGACTATTTTTCTATTTTGCATTGTAAAGTTTTTGATGGTGAAGATTATGTCACCCTGCATCATGCCTTATAATTTTAATTATTAGGCAGGAATGTTTTTCCTCTATCTTTCTGTAATTGATATGTTTTATATTCAATTGAGCTTTACCGAAATATGTTAATTGACTGCTTAGGTGTCCCCACGAAGGAACATGTAAATAACATGTATGGTGCGACAGAAGTTCTGAAAACGCTTAAATGAACGAAATCTTTTTTCCGAAATGAATTTTGTTTTGAAATAAAATAGAAGTAAAAATTATGAATTTTCACGAACAACAGTTTCTTCAAATTACAATTCGTAAAATAGTTTAAGTTGAAGAATGTATGAATAAAATATACATTTCGTTCATTTGACATCAGAATTTCTTGTACATATTGATATGTATTAATTAAAAGTTGTTTTCAATTTAAGGTTTTTAATTAGTAAGTCATGTAGAACTAAATATAATTATTATCATCGATATATACATTTGCATAAATAAATATTTAAATATAAAAATATTTATGGATGTGGTTCCAATATACTTTCATTATCATAGCTAGACGTATATTGGTGCCTTAGCTAGGAATTTAAAAGCACTTCGGTCAGAAACCGCAGTCAGAGAGGCTGTCAAGTTTGGCTATATTTTTCACCAAGAATGTCTAGTCAAATCTGATTACATAGATGTGACACTTATTCTTTTTTTGCAATATAAATATAGGCATACGAGTTAAATATTTTAGGTACTGCACCTATATTTTCCCTGCAAGAAAATCTAATGAACACAGCTATTTATTCAACAAATATAATAAATTCAATATCTCAACTTTATGATATCGCCCTTAAGAGCATGTATATTAAACTTCATACACATTCATTTTAATCAATTGCTAGAAAAATCATATAATTCCATCTTACGCGAGTTAAATATAAGTATTAAGTAAATAACAGATCTAATCTACAATCAACTGTACTCACATTGAAATTCTACCGTCTAGCGCGAATTTCGCAAAAAAGTTCCACCCGCAATTTGCACTTTCATTATAAATAACAATTCAGTCGAAGAATTCCAGATTATTGATTTAATTGCGAATACTGGACAAAATTTAAATAAATGAAAGAACTTTGAGTGTTCACACACTTTGTTATACCGACCTTTATATTAAATATAATTTACATGTATTTTGAATTTAGTACACCAATGTATGTTACATTTCAGTAGCGTTAGTGCATATTTGCTTCACACATATGTATATTAAGCCTCATTGAGATTTTTCTAACAGTGTGCACCTAAACATTTGTTCAGTGTAAGTGATGCCCAATATCTTCTTCCTATTCAGCAATGATGCAGTAGGCTAAAAATGTCACTAATTAGTTAATTTATTCTTTAAAGAAATGTAGTTACATTTTTTGGATCATGTCAGTTGCATTCATTAATAATGAAACTTTCACTTTGACACGTGCTATAGGTCACCCAAATGTAGTAAATAATATGTGGGATATTTAACTGTGTGTGAGTATATATCCCATGTGGGATCGCACTGTAGGCGATAAGTCTTGAAAGATATCATTGGACAGCAGTATCAAGTCTTGTTAGACACGGCTGTCATCTATGAACCCGGCATTAGCGAAACATGACTATCTTGCAAATGCTTACCACATTGTACCACTTGGGTCGGAGGTCGGCTGCTTTGAATATTAATAAATTTTTTTCAAAGTTAATCAGGAAGTTGCTATGAGAATTGCACCTCCGGCAATTTGCTTCATTATCGCTCGTCAGTTATACCTTAATAGGGATGCTGCATTAAATTTGAATTAAAAATCTACATAATTAACCACCACAATTAACATAAAAGGTAGTGGGCAAGGAGTGAATCATAAAAAATTAATAATGTGCTGCAATGAATTGAATATCTTACCCTTATATTAAGATGTTTAAAAAATTGAAAGGGAGGCAGAAAAAATTTAAATTATTTTTTTTAATTAAAATTTTCCAATTTATTTTAATTTTTGAATTTAATAATAATAAATAATTAATTATATAACTAATAACTAATGATGATAATAATAAATAATAATATTAATAATAAATAATAATAATTTAATACTTCAATTTAACATTTATTTTAATTGAAATTAGAAAAAAAAAGAGAACAGAAATTGATAACTTCTTTGTTCATTGAAAGAGTGGGTATTAATGTTTAATATCTGGAATAACTGTTAGAAATAACACAGGTTGATATGTAGACACTACTATAGTCAAAGACTGGATATTATATTGCAATATTTAAAAATATTAAAGATAAGTTTTGCCGATATCACGGGATAAAATTAGTGAATTTCTGGATATTAGGGTGAAAATTAAAAAATTTAGGATATTAAAAGATTAGAAATAGATTATACTACTTAATATCTACACCAAGAAAACATATATTATCCGACATTATCTTTGAATCTTATCTATGGGATAGCTATTTATATAATACAAGTTTAGATGAATATCTAGATGTTAAGCTGCACAATATGGTCAACTTTTTATATAGTAGCTGTTCAAATTTTGCGTTTATATCCAGAAATCACCAGATAAATCAATATTTATTATCTAGTCTTATATAAGGAATATCTATTCCTCCCGAATATTGGTTGAATTAACTTTCAATGTCTACACTTTTATGGATATAACATCTATTTATTAACCTGAGATATATTAAAAAGTTACACGAACATTACCAAGAAATATCCATTATTCAAAAATGTCTGTTAAGTTAACTTCTAATTCTAATTGTTATTATTAATATTATTATTAATACTTCATTTTCAACATTACTTATTACTATTATTATCATATTATTACTATCATATACTATTATTATTACTTATTACTTTTAAATTTTATGGATAACATCTGGATATAAGCCCGTAGTATCTAAGAGCTCCTTCCCAGAAATTACCTGATAATGTACATCTTTCCTAAAAATTGGTTAACTACTCTTTAATATCTAGATTATTATAGTGAATATCTAGATATTAACTCGTAATATCTCAGAAATTTTTCTCGGCAGTACCCAATATTATCGATTATTTCTAATATCTGTCAAGTTCACTTTTAATATCCTGACTTTCATGAGTAATATCTAGATGTTAGCTCCTTATAGAACTCTTTCTCAGCTAATACCCACTAATATCTATATTCCCCAGTATTTTTTCATTTAAAATTTAATATTCAGACTTGTATGGTTGATATCTTGATATCCAGCCGTAAAATATTATTAAAAACTTTTCCGGAAATTACCCAATAATACATAGTTCTTCCTGATATTTGTTAAATCTACCTTTAATATCCAAACCATTATGGGTAATATCTAGATATTAATCCGTAATATCTTAAAAATCTTTCTCAAACTTACCCAATAATATCTTTTTCCCTAATATCTGTTAATAAGCTTTAGAATCTAGACTTTCATGAGTAATATCTAGATCTCAGCTCCCAATATCTTACGACACATTCCTAGACAATGACCAATAATAACTATTTTTTTCTCATTATTTGTTCAATTGACATTTAATATCTAGATTTGTATGGATAATATCTTTATCTCAACCCATATAATATTATAGAAGACTTTCCAGAAAAATTACCCAATAATTACATCTATTACATCTACCTTTAATATCTCGTCTATTGTGGGTAATATCTAGACATTAACCCGTCATATCTTATACGAGTAAATCTTCCTCAACATTATCTTATGATTTCTTTTTTTCCTAATATTCGTTAAGTTAACTTTTAGTATCTAGTCTTTTATGAGTAATATCTAGATTCTAGCTCGCAATATCTTAGAACTCGATCCCAGACGATACCCAATGATATCTATCTTTTCTAATATTTGTTGAATTAAATTTCACCATCTGGAATTGTATGGGTAGTATCTTCATATTAGCCCGTAAAATATTATGGAAAACTTTCGCAGAAATTACTCAATAATGCGTAGTTTTCCTAATATTTGTTTGATAAACCTTCAATATCTAGAATATTATGAGTAATATCTAGATGTTAACTCCCAAAATCTTAGAATTCTTTCACAGATAATACCCAATGATATCTATTTTTCCCAACATTCGTTACATTACATTTGATATCTAGACATGTCTGAGTAATATCTTTATATCAACACGTGAAATATTATAGAAAACTTCTCTAAGAATTACCCAATAATACATTGTGTTTCCAATCTTTGTTAAATAAACCTTTAATACCTAGATTATTATAGTTAGTATCTAAATATTAACACATATCTTATAAATCTTCCTCAACGTTACCTAATACTTTCTTTTTTCTCTAATATCCATTAAGTTAACTTTTAGTGTCCAGTCTTTTATGAGTAATATCTAGATGTTAGCTCCAAATATCTTAGAACTCATTCCCAGATAATACCGAATAATATCTAATTTTTCCAATATTTGTTAAATTGGAATCTACTATCTGGACTTGTATGGGTAATGTCTTTATATCAACCTGTGAAATATTACAGAAAACTTTCGTAGAAATCACCCAATTATACGCAGTTTTCCTAATATCTGTTAAATAAACCTTTAATATCTAGAATATTATGAGTAATATCTAGATGTGAGCTCCCAAAATCTTAGAACTCTTTCACAGAATATTCCCAATAATATATATTTTTCCCAATATTTGTTAAGTTACCATCTGATATCTAGACATGTATGCGTAATATCTTTATATCAACCCGTAAAGTAATGTAGAAAACTTTTCAAGAAATTACCTGAAATTCTCTTAGAAATTACCAAATAATACATAGTTTCCCCAATATTTGTTAAATAAACCTTCAATACCTAGACTATTATGCTTAATATCTAGATATTAACCCATAATATCTTATAAATCTTTCACAACATTATCTTATGATTTCTTTTTTTCCTAATATTCGATAAGTTAACTTTTAGTATCTAGTTTTTCATGAGTAATATCTGGATGTTAGCTCCAAATAACTCAGAACTCGATTCCAGATAATACCGAATAATATCTATTTTTCTCAATATTTTTCAAATTGGAACCTACAATCTAGACTTGTATGGGTAATGTTTTCATATTAACCTGTAAAATATTACAGAAAACTTTTGCAGAAATTACCCAATAATACATAGTTTCCCCAATATTTGTTAAATAAACCTTCAATACCTAGACCATAATGCTTAATATCTAGATATTAACCCATAATATCTTATAAATTTTCCTCAACCCTACCTGATACTTTTTTTTCCTAATATCCGTTAACTTAACTTTTAGTATCTAGTCTTTCATGAGTAAATATCTGGATGTTAGCTCCAAATAACTCAGAACTCATTCCCAGATAATATCGAATAATATCTATTCATTCGAATATTTTTGTTAAATTGGAATCTACTATCTAGACTTGTATGGGTAATGTTTTCATATTAACCTGTAAAATATTACAGAAGACTTTTGCAGAAATTACCCAATAATACATAGTTTCCCCAATATTTGTCAAATGAACCTTCAATACCTAGACTATAATGCTTAATATCTAGATATTAACCCATAATATCTTTTAAATCTTTCTCAAACATACCTGATACTTTCTTTTTTTCCTAATATCCGTTAACTTAACTTTTAGTATCTAGTCTTTCATGAGTAATATCTAGATGTCAGCTCTAAATATCTTAGAACTCGTTGCCTGGTAATACTGAATAATATCTATTTTTCTCAATAATTGTTAAATTGAAATCTACTATCTAACTTGTATGGGTAATGTCTTTATATCAACCTGTAAAATATAACAGAAAACTTTCGCAGAAATTACCTAATAATACATATTTTTCATAATATTTGTTGGAGAAACCTTTAATATCTAGAATATTATGAGTGATATCTAGATGTAAGCTCCCAACATCTTTGAAAACTTTCACAGGTAATACCCAATAATATATATTTTTCCCAATATTTGTTAAATTAACATTTGACATCTAGACATGTATGGCTAATATTTTTATATCAACCCGTAAAGTATTATAGAACACTTTCCTAGAAATTACCTGAAACTTTCCTAGTTATTAACTTTCCAATCATTTAGTAATTTAGTAATTTTTAGTAATTAACTTTCCAATAATACATAGTTTCTCCAATATTTGTTAAATAAACCTTTAATACCTAGGATATTATGGGTAATATCTAGATATTAACTCATAATATCTTATAAATCTTTCTCAACATTACATAATACTTTCTTTTTTTCCTGATATCCGTTAAGTCAACTTTTAGTACTTAGTCTTCCATAAGTAATATCTAAATATGAGCTCCTAATATCTCAGAACTCATTCTCAGATAATATCTAATAATATCTATTTTTCCCAATATTTGTTAAATAAACTTTCAATATCTAGAATATTATGGGTAATATCTCGATACTAACCCGTAATATTTTCGAAATCTTTCTCAGACATTACTTAGTAATATCCATATTTCTTAATGTCTGTTAAGTTATCTTTTATTATCTTGTTCCTTATGAGAAATACATATCTAGATTTATATCGTAATATCTTTCGAAGCTTTGCTAGATATTACTCGATGATATCTTTTGGAATGACATAATTTTGCCGAATATTCAAAACCCCGGAAGTGTGAAAATACCGAAAAAATTTATTCCCGAAATCTTAAAATCAAATTTCTCAAATTCTTGAAAATATCAAATTGCCGAATTTTCAACTTCACGAATATAATAAATTGCCGAATTTTCGAATTCCCGAAAATAGTAAATTGCCGAATTTGCAAATTCCAACAAAAATTAAATTATTAATAATTTTTGTCTATTAAAATAATTTTTTTATATGGGGCATTTATTTTCAAGTGTACTATTCATTTTCTTTGGAAATTTACTATTTTTGAAAATTAGAAAATTAGAAAACGTACTAATTTCGGGAATTGTAAATTCCGAGAATATGAAATTTCGGGAATCAACTATTTGCGGGAATTTGATCATTTCTAAAATTGGAAATTCGAGTTTTAAGAATTTTGAGAATTGAAAATTTTGACAATAAAAATTTTCGGTAGCTTAATTTTCTGTCGGGAATTTTCATTATTCGGAAAATTTATACCTGGGTAATTACTTTCTCGGTATGTTTCCACATTCTTGACTTTGAAATTCGGCATGATTATGTCATCTAATCCATCTTTCCTTAACATGTGGTGAATAAATCTTCAACATCTAGACCATTTTGGATAGTATCTAAATACCCACGCTTAAATACTTTAAATTTTTTTCAGATACTACCCATTAATATCGCAATTTCTCTAATATCTGATAAATAAACCTGTAATATCTTAGACAGCTATGCGTGATTAAAAAAATATATTATCGTTGCTAAATAAAATTATATCACACGATTCACAGTCACTATTTCAAGTCTTTTTACGTTTTTTTCGCTATTTGGGTTGTGAAACCACTATACTCAAATTTTAAAAAATCGGGCTATGCGTCAGTGAATGTTTTGAGTTCATCTGGCTAATATGAATTCGATTCTTAACAGTTGGCGATTACTATCAGTTACAGATATTCGTCCATTTATGCATGTGAATCGACGTTGGAACGCGAACTCGCGACTTTATATCTATAAGGTAAACATGTACATGTGCAGGTACCAATATATCGCACACGTAAGGCGGCGCATTGAAAAGAGGAGACAACCGGTTGTGCTATGTGCGGGATCATAGAGCCCCACTCTCGAAAGCGACCTCTTCGAGGCTCGAAGATGACATCAGGGTTCTCAACCAGATCTTTTTCTTCACGGGTCACCAATCTTTATTATAGCCTCGGGATAAGGAATTCATTAAAACAATAAAATAGATTCCTCTCCCGTATAAATTACCTCGCACGTATTTTCGAATTGCGCGAATCTTTTATAGAAGCGGTCGGCCATAATTCTTCTTGTTTATCTCATGCGGTTTTTTAACTATTCATTCTATTGTAATTTTATCTTAGCGGTCAAGTTATCGAAGCGGTTTAACTTCCGCAATTTCTGTTGCTTGGATTATATATAATTTAATGTAATAAAATACAATGATTTAATGATTTTTAAAAATTTCATGTATTAAATAGAGCTTATTACGTTTACATAAGAAGTTCTAGATGAACAGGATGAAGAGGTTTTTTACTTTGTAGAACAGAATTTGAGGATAGGTTCACACGCGTTGATATAGATCAGGCTCTGACAGGGTCGGGGAAATTTGTTCATTTCACAGATGTTGGCGTCCCCACTACCGATGCTCTTGCGTTGCTCACGAAATCTTCCGTCACGTGAGCAAGGCAAAAGCATCGGTAGTGGGGACGCCATGACGCCAACATCTGTGAAATGAGCAGATTTTGTTGACCCTGCCCATGCCTAATATAGATTGTGTAAAATCTATTTAGGGAAGTGAAACCACACTTTACGGGCTGTCTGTATGGAGCACAAATTTTTAGATGATGTCACATGTTTTATAATCATCTTACAAGATTTCGAAAGATACAAGATCGCAAAAGTTCATCAAATAAAATGAGAAAAAATCAAGCAAAAATGTCATCACAATTGTCAATAAGAAGAACATCCTCAGAAAAAAAGAGATCAGGAATTCATGATATGACATTCCAGATTCTAGGAGAAAGACAGAGGTGACTTTCACTCGTACAAGAAATTCTCGTCGATATTTCTACTTACCCGGAAGGGTAAGGTCAGGTGTAGTCCGTTACTGTCTTCCTCGCAGAATACTTGATTCAACTTCGATCGTCGTTCCAGAACAATAGTAATTATTGTATCGTTATTTCTTCATGCGTCTTGGTTATGAGTGCGTTCACACGCCACGCCCTCACTTGAAGACCACCAACTATCGCGAGCTACCTGTGGGAGAAATTGCTTTTCTTCTCCTATGACATTTACTTCCTTTCTTCTGCTGCGATATATCTCTTTAGTTTTGCGGACACGTACCAGATAAGCCAAGTGGGCACATATAAAGTGCAACATATTAAACAATTCTCTTCTTTAGTTCAATCTTGATGCTAACTATTATTTGAAATACAATTCTATATTTTGAATGATAAATTTCTTCCTTCTTTCTGTAATTTCAGTTCTCAAGAGAACCAGATTTCTGAATAAGTAAGAAGTTACTAATAGAATAGTGCCTTGTTTTACAGTAAGCATATTTACCATACATTCCTAATTCATAGTTAAATTGATGCTCCAGTTCAAGTGATGGTACATTGTACATTAGGGTGGGACAAAAAAACAAAGTTTTTGAATTTCAGAGAACTACTCCATAAGGATCCAGCATGAGCTTCCCTCGTGCTTGCCCTTAAAGTCGCCCTCTAGAGGCCCCCGAGGGCCCCTCGCAGTTGCCTCACGTCAAATTTTTAAAAATACATTTAAGAATTGTCTCCTCATCATTCTTAAGCATATTTTAATAAATATATGTGTATTGTTAAAACGTTTACAAAATTATTAATAAAAAAATATATTAGCACCTTGACCGGGACTTGTACTTATGACCAGCATTTTTTATAACTTTTTTCAGGCAGATACTCAGCACACGCATCAAAATTTGTTGGCATTATCCTTATTTTCAATACCTGCACATTTAAATAAGATATTGTTATTATTTGACATAGAAGAAAATTTATGACAAGAACAAAATTGTTTGATTTCCATGGAGTGAGGCATAAGAGCGACAAGGGGTGCTCTCTGTGAGACCCTTATAGAATATCTGGGATTTTTAAGTTTAACTTCCAAAAAAATGACACCAAATGTAAAAAAATGCACTTTTTGTAAGTCTAAGTTAATGAAAAATCAATATTTGGAGTGTTAAAAAGAAACTAGCCTCCTGGGTTTTGAAATTTTAACCGATCAACCGTGAGAGCAAAAGGGCAGGGCCCCCTTCTGGGGCTCGCGTGGGTTTTCCTCTATAGATTGTCCACATGAGCCCCTAGGGGGCCAACATTCCAAAGAGGGCTAAACGGGGCTTTTTCCATAAAGGAAGTAGTTTATTCTGCAAATTTGAGTATGATAACAAAATAATACAGTTATCGCAAGCGTATTGAAATTTAAACAGCGAAGAGTGCATTTGTTTTATATCTGATACATTTATAAATTTTCATGATTCTTGTCTACTAGAAATTAGATTTTATATTATTTTTAACACGACATAAATTATGAAAATAAAAAACTAAACACAAAAGACTACACTTTTTCACTGAAAATGACCAAAAGTGTCTAAAATTTACAATCTCTTCTATTTAGATACCCTTAAAATCCATGAAAATAGTTTTACAAGTCTAAAAAAACACACTTCTTTTATCAAAATATAGCCTCCAAAATCAACGAACTTTAGTAGGCTTCATTTTTTTACTGAATTATGATCGAAAACATGTACACGCGTTTTTTAGAAAAATAAAAGATTTAATATCTTTTTTTTCTCTTTTTCCTGTTTTTTACTTTTTGGACGACTTTCTGCCATAAAGGTGTGTGCTATGCAATATTAGGACTATAATTTAATACATTTTAAGTTGTTGAAATAGTGAAATTAGTACAAAGGCGTAATTTCGAGCTGAATTTACTATTTCAATTCATTAATTAAAAATGCTCTCTATTAAGTCTGTCATTCTTCCCAAAAAATATGTGTACATATCGTCGTCATAAATCAGTGAAAAATATAGCTTTTTTTGTTTTTTGATCTCATTTCGAAAGTTATATTTTGCCAAAAAACATGTCGTTTTACCAGATTTTTAATACTATTTTTATGGTTCTTGAGGATACAATCAAAACGTGAAAAAACCTAGATTTTAGACATTTTTGGTTAGTTTTAGTGGGACTATGTAAAGAAGAATCATCAAAATTTATACATGTATCAGGTGTGAAACAGATTTTGCGCTCCCTGCTGTTTCAAACTTCAATACGCTTGCAATAGCGGAATTAATTTTTTATCCAACTTAAATTTTCAGGATAAACTACTTTTGAATGATACACAAACTGATAGATCCCATGAAAAATGAAATTCTTGAGACTTAAAGTTACAAACGAATTTTTTAAAACGACGAAATAGCATTGCAATTCTAAACTCAAAACTTTACAGTAGAGTAAGTATTTTCCTAAAATAAGATTAAGTTTTACAAGAATCAAGCGTAATCTTACTTCAATAAGTGTTACTAAAACATAGCTTAAGTTTAATTAGAATTATTATATATATTGTTATTATTATATTTATTATTATATCACATACTAATATATATTATAATTATATATTATTATTAAGTTTGATGAAAACCAAGTCTAGTATAGTTTAACTTAATAAACCTCAACTTGACTCACTTGTACCTGAGCTATATCTTTCCAAATTGGTAATAATTTTACTTCATTTTATGTTTGATAACTTTTTAATCATTGACGATAAATCTCTTGTTCTTAGAATTTCATAGCCTCGGCAGAGATCACTCTTGTTTCGGTCACTGTCCGCCTATCGTATAAGAAGGGATAGTGAGGGGAGGGGGATGAGGAAAAGTAAGGGTAGTATGGGGAAGTGTAGGGAGAGAAAGTGAGGGGAATCGAGGGAAAATAGGGGAAGTATGGGGACATGAGGGGAAATGATTGTAAGTGAATAGAAGTAGACTCATCTCCCGTTAGTGTGCCACCCTCGGGTCTGGTCGGCACAGTAACGGGAGCTATTAAAATCTAGTTTCAAGCGTATTTAGAGCGACGAGTGAGTTAACAATTAGGACCTTATATATAGTCTCTGAACCCGGCCCCTTAGTATTTTCACAATCTTCCAAAATTTATTAAAATATCGATGCAAATGAACCGATACAGCACATAGTACATAATTATTACTTAATCAAGTCATTAAATATAATGAGCAATTCATGAAATTTACATTGTTTACCATTATGATAAAAAGTATATCACTACCCTGGCGAATGTTTCGGATAGAAGTGATTTCGAATCATTCCGAACCAATACAAATCAATCCGAACCAATTCGAAAAAGTTCTGGATTTCGTTCGATTCAAAGCGGTAAAAAATTAATGCGATTTAATCTGAACCTTCAATCCGAATTAATCCGAACCAAATTTTCAATCCGAATGAATCGGAACTCGAATTGATATATACTGAATTTTCAATAAGAGTTCAGATTGATTCAGATTGATTCGGATTGAAAATTTGGTTTGGATTGGTTCGGATTGATTCGGATTGGAAGTTCGGGTTGAACCGAATCAGTCGGATTAATTTTAACCGATTTTAATCGAACGAAATGTATAATTTTTTTCGAATGGGTTCGGATTGATTCGGATTGGTTTGGATAAATATTTCGGAATAATTCGGAATGAATTCCTATCCGAAACTTTTGCAGGGTACTGATAAATTACTTGAATCAAAATAGAATAACAGTAACAATATATATTGTAGTAATCACAAAAAATTATATATTGTTCATCTATGTCTAGGATTGTAAAATAATAAATAAAAAAAGTAGTACTGATGAATCGTATTTTTGTAGGCTGATTTTTATGAAGATTTATTAGTTAGCACAAATGATAGTGATCTGATCAATTGAAAATGAGTAAGAAATAGCAATGAGTTACCTGTATATCTCTAAATATTTTTCACAATATTTGTATCATACTAGAAAAATAGTACCTCGAAATATTGAATGAACAAACAAAATTTAATTTTCAATCGAATTATATTCATTGAGACAATTTTATAAAAATTTAGAAGAGTCTATATTACATATTAGGGAATCTAGCAAGTTCTTAATTATAGTAATAAGAAAATTAATTTTGTAACAGTCTTTCACAATGTTTTACATCTTCGACAAGAATTCACAAAAATTTGTATCCTCTATTGAATGCACGCACAAAAAGTTTATGCGCAGTGAGTCACGAAGTAAACAACATCTGATACGTCACTGTCTTTCCTTGCGATGAGCTTCAGTATAGGCGGTCAAGGGACGCAAGGGGGGAGACAGAAGCAGTCAAGCGTGAACGACTGAGAAGCCGGCACACTAACGGGCGGCACACTAAAAGGAGATAAGTGTAGTAGAAAATGAGGGCAAGTAAGGAAAAGTAGGGGGAAGTGAGTAGAAGTAGAGGGAAATGAGAAGTGAGGTAAATGAGGAGAAGTGAGGGAAAGTAAGGTGGAGTAAGGGGGTGATGACGGGAAGTAATGCGTAATGAGGAAAAGTGAGGAGAAGGTGTGAGGAGAAGTGGGAGGAGGGGTTTAGGGTAAGTGAGAGTAGGGATGATTAGAAGTGAAAGGAGAGGATTGTGGTGAAGTGAGGGGTGGGGATGAAAGAAAGAGAGGGGAGTGAGGGGGACTGAGGAATAAATGAGGGGATGTGAAGCAAAATAAGGAGAAATGAAGGAAAATGAGGAAAATTGAGGGGAGGGGGTGTGAGGAAAGTCAGAAAAATGAGGGGTAGTTGGAGGAAGTGAGGGGAGGTGAATGAGGAAAACTGAAAGGTGAGGATGGTGGAGTGTGAACGGAAGTGAGGGAAATGAGGGGAGAGGACACGATGGAAACTTAGGGGAAATGAGTGCAAGTAAGGGAGGGGGGTTAGAGGAAGAGAGAGGAATGAGGATAAG
>JAUMHM010000016.1:38206694-38224229 GCA_032362435.1 Melikaiella ostensackeni | reverse complement strand
GAGAGGAAGTAAGGGGAAATCAGTGACAATGAGAAGAAGGGGGGGAAATTGAGGAGAGAGGTGAGAAAATGAGGGTAGGAGGCAATGAGGGGAAGCGTGTGAGGGGGAATTTGAACTACTTCATCAATGACTTAATAGGCTACGAAACCCTTTTTTGTAGGCACCTATTTTTATGATAGGACACCCTGAGGTTTGGTAAGAGGATCCGCTCCTGTATCGAGTTACTGATCAGCCGGCTATCAAGGTGAATTCGCACCTTTACGACCTTCTGTAAGAATATACAGCCTAGCATCGTCAAATAGATTCGAAGGAGGAATACATAATTTGGGAGAGTGTCGAAAGCCAATGTAGGACTCTAGGCTGGCAGGCGCGCAAACTATTCCGAATCTTCTCCAGTTGCCTCTCATTCTACCCACTCTACTTTAATCTTGCTCCCCGGATCGCAGGATAGTAAATCGTGCCAAGGGGTCGTTAAGCCGCTTAATCGTAAAACTAACGTTCGTTCGACTCCGGTATTCGGGCTCGAAGCACACCGTCACCGCAACGCCTAGAACTCCGACTTTCCTACTATCTCATTTCTCATCGAAAATACCCGCGACGAATCCCATTTCTAGTGGAAAAAATTGTTTTCTGACCGCCCAAACCCGGAAACTCCTTTTCACAGCGATAAACTCGTTCGAACCGTAATAGAACCTTTCGCAACTATCTCACCTCATCATTAACTACTCAAGGGATGAGACTCACGAACTTATTCATACTGGCGTTACTTCCGGATGAACGAAGAGCATATTTTGCGGGAATTTGTCATTCGCTTAGAAACTTTTGATTTATGAGAATGAATGAATAAATCTTATTCTGAATTTATTATAATCGGAGAGTGCACACTTTTACTGTAGTTTCGTGAAACAAACTTCAATGTAATAATTTGAAGTGAAGAAGCTTCTTTTTGAAAAAAAATTTGAAACAGAACATTAAAATTTTAAAGCCTGAAAATTTGCACTCTCTTAAATATGGTCGCTGACAAAATTGAACGATTGAGTATTGCGAAGCTTTAAAACTTGTCGGCTTGCAAATTCTGAAGGTTCAAGACTATGAATTTAGTTCCTTAAATTTAAACTGCTGAAAGTTTCAAAACGAATTTCATGCTTGATTCCTTATAATATGTTTCAAATTCAGTGTCTTCCAAATTTTTACTTTTACACATATCAATTCCTGAGAAATAAATGCCTTGCAATAAACAAAATTAATTGATATATTTTTCTGAAGTCAGTCATGATCATGGGCTGATGGAATATTTTACTTTCATCTAAGAACAAAATTATCACTCCTTTACGTAATTCAAAAATAGGGAAAAAGATTCCAGATCGAATTAATTATAAACGACGAAGTCGAGCGAGAAACAAAGTATTATTATCTCAAGGCAGTAAACATTTATCAATATTTAAACATCACGTGTTTGAGGTCGCATTCTTAAATTATAATTTGTTTTCAAAAAATTGTTTGAACGATTCCGCTGTGCATCAATTAGTCCCCTCATGAATTCGCAACGAATATGAATACCGAATTCTAAATTAAGAATCTTGCAATTAAGAGTAATATTACGAAATTATTGATGTTATGAATAGTTTAGAATTTTATTATTCATATGGAATAATTTAAAGAGAAAGATATTTTCAAGAGTCCCACTTTTGTCTCTGCTTTTGGAGAACCAAACAACACCAATCGAATTGGTAACAAATGATTGTAGATTCGGTTAAACCAGAGGTTATATAGAATATAGGACCACACAAAAGGTACCCCCCGTATCTGTGTCTGTACCATGGGTAATGTTTCTTTTAAGTGCGAACACAAATTGTAACTGATACGATGGGTTCTCTCCGCCCGCGAAGCTGTAGTCCGGGGCCAGTCCTGAGAAATATCTGGTGGATCAGATTTCAAAAGTTATTCCTATATATTCGGATTCCCACTTACACGAGGTTTAAATATATTGCTGTATTATGAGCATCTTGAAACCAATCGCTCCTCATTTCAAGATTTTTATCATAAAAGGAAAAAAAAACAATAAATTACTAGTGTTCGGCAAGAAGCTTTAAAATAAATATAGTTAGATTCACAGTTACAGTTAAAAAGCAAGACAAATTTATCAAAATTTGTCATAACTATAGTACATTTTTCGAGTATAATAACTTATTATCCTGATAGGATGAAATTTTATTAACTTTTCTCCATGAGAACATCTATGATTGAAAGATCAATTTCATTTATATCAAATTTTTGGCAGAAATTATATAGAAGGGGAGAGGTGGCTAAGTTGGAGCACCTTTATTTACAAAAAACTGTAATAGACTCACGAAAATAGTTCTATACCGTATCAATTCTGGCAGAATATGTATGTAATTGATAAAAAAATTCACAATCAGTCGCTTTTTCAAAAAAATGTATCACAGGATTATTTATAGGACTTTTTTCGGTAACTTTTGGTTAATTTCAGAGCAATTGAATTCAGTCGATGATTAAGTCACATTTTACCTTAACCTGACTAATCCAACACTTTTATAATATTTGTTCTTTAAGCTCATGATAAGAAAAAAGATTTTCGTCAAATGAAAAAGCCTTTTATCCGAAAAGTATTCACTTAATAAACAATACGTGGGCGGGTGTTTTAGCGCAGTTTCAATTGCATGCGATTTTGTATGAGCCAGTGGAAAAACAGTGCAAATCGCATGTCAAGTGATGAGCTGGTTTTACTTGTTTATTATCGCCATGTGTTACCTATAAATTGACTTGAAATCAAAATAACTTATTAAAAGTGAGCTATGTAATTTAAATTCAAACCATGTAATTCTAGTCATTACTAATATACTGCAATATCAAATATTAATAGCATAACAACTGTGACATAGAAGAGGATACACTGTTAAAAATGTTTGTAATTTTCCCGCGCTTTTAGCATGCTTTTGTATAGTAAATTGACATACCCGGAATAGTAATCTTAAGTTATTGTGTAGGAAAATCTGTAGTAATAATTTCTAGAATTCAATTTACAAATTGAACAGTTGATCGCAAGAACAGCCTACTTGCATTTTCAGAAGTCCCTTGTTTTTCATTTTTTTTTGCACATAACATCATGAAGAGCGACTAAAATGCAACTGACTTTTAAAAATGTAAATAGGCTGTTATTTCATCAAGCCGCTGAATTTTGTAATTTACGGATCAAGTAATTTCCATAATTGAAGTATAATGTATAATTTTCTTTTCTGATAGTTTCAACTGAATTCACTATTAGTTCATAATTCTCTAACTATAATTATATTAATACTTTCCATAATTATTTAGAATTGCTGATTCGAAAATTGTTCGCAAAAAGCGTAGAATTGTTTAAGGCTTCTTGTTCGATCACTGAAGTTCAGCAGGGTTTGGCTCGGTTTTTTGTCGGATGGGAGTTGTCGTACCATATACAGGTATTCTGTATTTTTCAGCTTTTGAGCTGCCTTTTCTCTCAAACTAATAATAATACTAGGATCAGTTTTTCAGGTTTCGGGAATCCAGTGTTCAGAAGTCTGTTTGAAAAATATTCATTGTTCCAAAAGAATATTGAAAATTTAGAATGTAAAATGGCGAATGGTGTGTCGGAAATATTAACGGATGAAATATTATTCCTAGATTCCCAATAATTCGCGATTCTCAATTTAAAAAAAAAAAATGAATTCACTAGATTAAAAATGGAATGATTCGCGCATTCTTGTGTCGTTTTTCAACAAATCGCGCTGTAATTTCTAAAATTTTCATTCGAACCTAAATTATATTTTTTAAAATTTTTAGTTTACTGAAACAAAATAGAATCAAAAGATAGTTTTTGTTTCTTGAGGGTAGTGCCTAAGCACACCATAATATTCTAGTTGTTCATATCGAAAAAATCCGTTAAAAAATCCGTAACTTCGGAGATAGTTTGCAAGTTTCATTATTAATTTCGCTTTTGAAAAGATTCTTATAATTATGAAAGGCAAATTGGTTCGAAGCGATTCATTTCCATAAAATTTTGATTGAATTTGAAACTAAAACTGGATTTCATTGAGAAATATTTCATCACGTGTATACAGAATCCGGGGAGTATTAAGATTAGTGACTTACGCTAGTAATTTAAAAAAAAATTAATGATTTTTTAAATATTTGTTTTGCATTTCCTTGGTATCCAAAAGATGAGAAATCTAGTCTACCAGTAACGTTTTCAAAGTAACTTCCGCTTGTAATGAGTCACTCCGAACCACTGAAAATAAGAGTAATACTCTCAAATATATTCAAAAAAAGAATCCGCATTAAATAACCTTAGAAATTCATTTGAAACCGAAATGGAATACACAATCACATAACTTGTTCATTATTTATGTAAGCGATTAAAGCTTTTTAACGTAGACATACTGTACCAGCTTAGAACTTTGAAAATATCCTGATATGGAACTGATTCTTATGGAATAGCCCCATATTTCTAGGATGAAGCAACATCTCAATTTCCATATTTCAACTATTCAAAAATCGCTATTCGAAGAGAATCAGTTCCATATCAAGGTAATTTCGAAGCACTAAGCCGGCTCGGCGCAGTATGTCTACGTCTGAAAGCCCCAACTGCTTCGGATAAGATTAAAATCGATTTCGGAGTAACGGCCACCCGGTCATAATTAGTCGTGAGCGAAATAAGCTTGTATAGTATATTGACTACGTACATATCAAACGACCACAAACTTGAGATTAATAGCAAAATTATACCATCGAATGGATTTCGTACGAATCGAAATAGAAGAACCTCGCCTCACATTTCATTAGCATGCCGTGTGGGAATCCGTACAAGTCGGATTATCGGTCGATTTATATTCCGGTGCTAATATGTCGACCTCCAGGAACGTATATACGTGATCACTTCGTACTAGAACTGCATTAAGAGGAATATTTTATTACGGAAGAAATCTATATTCATCCTTTGCTCTAAAAAAATCACCCTAGACTTTAGGGTATTTTTCTGGATCGATTTGTACTCTTTTTCTTATCGGGAAGTTGGGTATCGAAATTATATTCCCGATTGAGAAACTAAAGGATGGAAAGGCTGCTGGTGTGGATGGTATCACTGCTGAAATGGTTAAGAGCGGTGGCGCATATTTGTTTGTGTGGCTAAGCGAATTTATGTATGTGTGCTGTGAATAGTAAATTATAGAGCGATTAGCCTACTATGTACCGTGTGCAAAATATTTTTCAAAATATTTGTTGGGAAGGTCATGGGAATAACTAAGGAAAGGATCTTGAAGGTCCAATTTGGATTTGCGGCAGGAAGATCATGTGCGGATCAGATATTTAGTTTCAGACAGATCATAGAAAAAAGTATGAGGGTAAACAATAGAGTTTCCTGTGCATTTGTTGATATAGAAAAAGCTTTCGATAAGGTGAATAGGTATAAACTTTGGGAAGTCCTGAAAGAGTATGGAGTGAATGGTTGGCTTCTTAAAGCAATAAAAGCAATATATAATGGTGGCAAAGCAAGTGTAAGAGTAAATGGACAACTAAACGATTGGTTTGATATTAGGCAGCACACTCTTGACGCTATTTCGGATGACTGTAAATAATCCTTAAGTCAGGTAATAATTGTTATAACATGACTATTTTAATAACAATCGTTATTCAAGTTTGAACTAAAGAATATCCATGCAAGGGGAAACCAGGCCCTCCCAGCCTGAATGCATTTTTCGTGACAAAGTTTTAAAACGACTTGAGTACGAAGTACCGGTAAACTACCGCCGAGGGCTCCACATATGCCACAACACAAGCAAGCTTTCATGTCAATGAAAAGCACACATTCACATGCACGATAAATTTGCACGACGCGTGCTTGACGGAAGTGAGAACTGATAAGAAACGCAACAAAAAAAAATAATATAAAATTAGTTAAAACTGATGGTCAGAAGAATCATGGGAAGTATCAATATTTCTGTAAATGGAAGTTAATTTTAATTTTTAAAAACGAATAGTCCTGATTTTTTTTCCTGACATCAATTGCTAACCTCAAACTTCAATTATAAAAATTGCAATTGTGTAGTTAAATATTTTATGGATAGAAAAAATCATGTTCTCAGATAAATATGGGTAGAACGTGCGTAGTTCTTTCTTACCGATCCAAGGAAGGTCCTTTTTTCCATTTTCCGAATTCCGATATGTACAAGGACCGATTTATACTATGGCTTTAGGTGTGCGGGAATTCTTTTTAAAATACCTTTTAAAAAATTAAAAATTTAAACTATTTGCCAAAATCATTTTGAAATAAAATATTTTATTCGGAAGAGCTTATCACGCTCGCCGGTAAATAACAATGACACACAAACATACCGTGCTTATCACTGACAAGATGTTTTTGTTAGAGTGGCAGATGGGGTGCCACCGGCGGTCGTATACCGGTACTTCGTGGCCAAAACTTTGTAACAGGCAAATGCATTGAGGCTTGGAGGACCTGGGGGAAACAACTTCAAGCGGGACGAAAATTTCGCAAAATGTCAAATTGATCTATAACTGTCAAACTAGGCGACAGAAAAAAGTCGCAAAAAACACGCGATAAACGAGCTAAAACGTAGGGGCTTCGATGTGGACAAACATAATTGATAGATTATTAAAATGAATTTAAGAAAAGAAATCTGCAGGCAGTAGAGTCATGACACCAATAGTGGGCCACCCTTCACTGGAGGGTCTAATTCTTGTTTGAAATTTTAAATGAGAAAACAGAAAATTGTCTCTGACATAAAACTTTTCGACATATAAGGTTAAATATGACGTGAAAAAGATTTTAGTTAGTATTAAAAATTGTGTGGCTTACTCGTACTTCTGTTGATTTTGCACCTTTACTCTCAGTACACATTCAATAATTTTGCAGCATCCACAATTAATTTGCAATGCGTGAGTGAGAAGCTGTAAAATATCTACAGAGCAGATAAATGAATTTCATATTTTTCCAGCTTGACAATCACATTTTATAGAATATTATCCTACAATATTTTTATTATTATATTCCTTATCCTATAATATTATCTCAGAAAATGATCCTTACTTTACGTGGCCCAAACTGATTTTTTTCCCTACTAGCCTTACATCGGTTTACTATATTATTAATTGAATTAAATTAAAATTTGAACCTGATGCCTATCTAACAATAAGGTTGTTAAAAGGTTTTACATACATCCATTTAAAAGAAATGATACCCTCGCTATCTATACAAAATGGTTCTTAGCGGAAGATGCCATTTACAAAATATACTTCATCTGTACCATCCAGTACTTTATTAATTATTCATCGACTGTTACATTTCAATTTTTTTTATTTTATAATTTTCACAAATGTTCTTTGGTTTTGAATCTTTTAAAAAAAATTTCTGTCATACATAATTGGTTTTCGACCAAATTCTAAAATTTCAATATACAGGTATATTTCTGTGAGGCACCTTGTTTACAATTCAATTTCAAGTTCAGTTTCTCACAAATTGAAAAATTGAAAAAAGTAGAATTTTTCTCAATGTTTTTTACGAAATTTAATAATTAATTCTAGATGGAAATAAAAGTTTCAAAATGTAACTTTGTGTATGAATTCTTGACTCTTTCGTGTTTTGATCAAATTGAAATATATGTTGCGGTGAATTGTGAAAAATAATAGATTAAAATCTTTGAATTTTCTACGTATGAAGATAACTTTGTCTACTCTAATTACTCCTCTTTGGTATTATGGAGTTCAGCAAAATTGATATGAATTCGGGTAATGGGATGGACGTGATTGGGGTACCGGTTACAAATAAAACGTAATTCATAGGGTTTTTTAAAAAAAAGACTGATATCAATATGAAAAAAGAAGAATAGACCAAAAACCATTTGATATTAAATTCTTTATTTTATTTTCAGGTAATGATAAATTGAATTTATTTAATATAGGTTTCATTATATATAACTGTAGTCTTTCTATGAATTATCCCTGATGAGGATGTCTAAATTGGTTGACTCTTTTTCTCTCGCTTTTGTCATTTTGTTGTACATTTATTGTACATTTGTCTCTAATGAGCCGTAAAGTAGATAGTGTCGAAGTCTATTTTGGTTTTGTTGATTTTGTTGTGTTTTATTCTATTTTTGTTTCGTTGATTTTTTGTGTTTTATTTTAGTACATAACGCTTTTCATAAGAAAGGAGATTTCACTTCAATCATTAGGATATTTTTCTAATTTTCTTCGAAGCAAAACTCAATCCTGAAATAAAGAAATAAGTATAGAATTTGATTTTTTTTGTAATTGTAGCTTCTGAAAGTAGTCACATAGTCGATTTCTCTATTTCGTTAGATTTTACAGGTCGCTAAAATGTCAACCAAGGCCTTTATCGTCCATTTCTACTTCCTACTTTCATCGCTATTAGAGGCGCCCATAACACTGATGAAGCTTAATGAAAAAGTGGACATGTCGTAAAAATTTGACCGAGTGTCATTAAGACCTATCGTATGAATCACGTTTCTAGAGAAATTTGAAAAACACCTGCCGAGATCAGTAACGGCATTCGAAGAAGTATCGATCTTATCTTCTTGCAGTGTTCGCCATATAACATTTTATATCGCTCCTTTTACCCGTTGTGCGAGTTCACGAAATTTTTTCAACTTTTTAAGATAAGGTAACCGATCTGTATGAAACTTTATAAATTTATACCATATGTCAAGATCAATGTAAATCCTAAATACCAGGTCAAAATATTTATTAGTTTATGAGATATTGCAATTTGCTAAAAAAATTCAAATGATATCTTGAAAACGGTTAATCGCAGACAGGTTTCCTTTTTTTAGTGAAATGTATTGAAACGTAACGAATAGAATAATTCATGAACATTATTGCGATATTTTTCGAATTAACAAAATTATTTAAATAATTTAATATATTCTTCGCGCGGTCAGTCGAAATCGATTGACTCAAAGACTTAAACACTCTAGAGCGTGTCTGATTTAAAATCCAGAACTTATAAAATTAATCAATATTTTATAAGTTGTCCTGAAATTTGATTTTTAGATTTTGAAGCGGGCACGCTCTAGAGTATTCAAGTCTTTAAACCAATCGATTTTCACTGGCCACTCGAAAGTTATATTGAATTATTTTAAAAATTTTGTTAATTTGAAAAATATCGCGAGTCTGCTCATAACTCATTCTATTTGTTACATTTCAGTGAATTTTTCCCAAAATGAAAATGTGCCTACGATTAACCGTTTTCGAAATATCGGCGAATTTTGAAACGGAGCAACTTTGAAATAAACAATTGTTTTGACTTGATACTTTGGGAAAGTCTTAGTGTCAACATGCACTACAAATTTATGAAGTTTCATTTAGATCTGTTACCTTGCCCCAAAATGTTGCAAAATTTCGTGTACACGCACCGTAGTCGAATTCAGCTAAGAGTTTTATAGCCCCGGGTATTCAAATGTCGTTGACCCTGAAACCAATCGTCCACCCTTGATGCACATCAAAATTATATTTATGTGATCCTCAAAAAGTTACGATAATGAATAAACTTTGCAAATGAGAGAGTATTTAATTTCTTTTAGTAGAAAATGTATTACTTTTGGCCCTGAAAATAAACTCAACAGATCTCAATAATCAATAATCAATCTCAATAATCTCAACAGATATTTTATTTACTTCAAAAAAAGTTTCAATATCACAGTAAATCTTGAGATATCCAGAGTGCTGCAGCTCAATTCAATCTTCCATTTAAGGGCTTTGAAACCAGGCCCTAACCTCAAAATTTAATTGCCTCATATTCCTACATGAATATCAGAATTACATCTCTGATAAATACTAAGGGCCTAGTCCTGTTTTGAGCAAAGTCTCTATTTGGTGTGAAAAATTGGCTGATTTTAATACTTTTCGTGTAAGAAGATTTTTTTATTCTAGCCCGATCATTCGAAAAAATCATTTTACACAAAAAGTATTGAAATTAGCCAGTTTTTCACTCTGAATACAAACATCATTCGAAACAGGAGAAGGCCCTAAGTATCTAACAAAGATGTAATTCTTGTATTCATGGAGTAAAATGAGGCAATGCAATTTTAAGGTTAGGACCTGGTTCTAATGTCCTTAATATCATAATGATCCAATTTAGTGCATCAAAAAACCTCTTATAGCTCAACTTTACGATCCCAGCATCCAACGGTCGCGTTATTTTTTTTTTTTTGCAAACATACAGAAAGAAAAGAATTATGTGGAACCATGAGGGACCGCCCTTTAACTACGTAATATCCTTTGAAATACCATGAGTTCTTTTAAAAATTTTGCACGTGCCTTAACCCGAATCCGCCCAATTTTCTTTTTTTGAGATATCGTTGTGAAACGTTAAGGGGTTGTTACCTGATTTCTAAACTGCCTTAAAAAA
This sequence comes from Melikaiella ostensackeni, assembly GCA_032362435.1. NCBI lineage: Eukaryota > Metazoa > Arthropoda > Insecta > Hymenoptera > Cynipidae > Melikaiella > Melikaiella ostensackeni. The sequence continues at coordinate 38,213,812 of JAUMHM010000016.1, read as the reverse complement.
AATTCTGGGTATAGTGCGGTAGTCTGCCATGTTACATCGAAGATATAAGGCGATAGCGCGCGGATTTTGAGCTCAAAGAACGGTAGCAAACGCGATTTTTGTTTTAAGTGTGAAGCGTACCATATATGGTACTGTGGGCAGATTCGGGTTAAAATGGTTTAAGTCATGTGAAAATTTCTCGAAATCCTTAGAATTCCATGGATATTGTACATATTCTCTCGAAATCCCTGCAAAACAATTGAGTTTTCTGGAAATCCCTTGAAATCCTCCAGAAACTGTAAAAACTACTGAAAACTCTTGAAGACTTTATGAAGTTTTTCGAAATCCCTTTAAAACTCTTTGGAATTTTTGAAATCCGTAGGAATCTTTCCTTGTCTCTTAAAATCCCTTGAAATATTTGAAAATCAATTTATATCTTTTAAAAACGATTCAAATTCTTTAAAACCTCTTAAAATCCGCTATATTATTCGGAAATCCTTAGAAATTTCGTTGACTGTGACAAAAACCGTGGATATACTTTAGAATTTTTGAAATCTCTTAAAATTCTCCAAAGTGCCGTGAAATCGATTTAAATCTCTTAAAATCCGTTACAATTATATGAAATCCCGTGAAATATTTTGAAATCTTCTGAAATTCCTACAAATCCTTTATAGAATTTGAATGCGAATGAAAATACCTTATATCCTTCAAAATTCGAGGAAATACTTCGGTATCTCTTGAAGTCCTGTGAAATCCAGTAATTTCTTTTAAAATATTTGGTAACCTCTTAAAGTCCCTTGAAATCCCTTAAAATTCTTTGAGATTTCGTGAAGCCAGCTGAAATACTTTAAACTGCTTGAAATCTTCAAAATCCCTTGTAATCCTTTGAAATCCATTAACATATCTCAACATTAGTTAAAATCATTGAAATTCCGTGACTTCTCCTGAAATACTTGAAAGACTCTTGAAATATCTTGGAATGACTTTAAAACGATTGAGTTTCCTGGAAATCCCTTGAAATCCTATAGAAACTGTAGAAATCACTCAAAATTCTTTTAGATTCAGTGGAGTCTTTTGAAATCCCTTCAAAACTCATTTGAATTTTCAAAATCCGTAGGAATGTTTCCGAGTCCCTTGAAATCCTCTATAATATTCAGGAGTCCTTTGAAATTCTGTTGAATGTGACAAAATCCGTGGAAATACCTTAGAATTTTCGAAATCTCTTAAAATCCTTCGAAATGCCGTGAAATCGTCGAAACCACTTCAAATCTCTTAAAATCCATTACAATCATATGAAATCCCGCGAAATATTTAAAAATCTTCTGAAATTCCTACAAATTATTTAAAGAATTAGAATTCGAATGAAAATTCCTCATATCCTTCAAAATTCGTGAAAATACTTCGGTATCTCTTGAAATCCTTTGAAATCTGGTGACTTCTTTTGAAAATTTTTGGTAACCTCTTAACGTCCCTTGGAATCCCTTAACATTCTTTGAGATTCCGTGAAGTCAGCTGAAATACTTCAAACTGCTTGTAATCCCCAAAATACAATAAAAATCCCTTAAAATCCATTAAAATACCTGAAGATCGGTTTAAATTCTTGAAATTCCATGTCTTCTTTTGAAATATTTGAAAGACTCTTGAAATCTCTTCGAATCCCTTGAAAGTCTTTGATATTTCATGAAGTCTGCTGAAATCCTTTAAGTCACTCAAAATCTACAAGATCCTATAGAAATCCCTTACTTTTCTTTAAAATACCTTAAAATCTCTATAAATCGGCTAAAATATTAAAAGTTCTGTGATCTTTTCTGAAATATTTGGAAACCTATTAAAATCCCTCATAATCCCATAAAATGAATTAAGATTCCGTGAAATTTGTTGAAATCCTTTAAATCGCTCGAAATCTTCAAAAAGCTATAAAAATCCCTTATAATCCTTCAAAATCCCTTAAAATATCTAAGAGTCGATTAAAATCCTTGAAATTCCATGAAATATTCCGTAGCATTACGAGATTCCTTGAAGTCTTTGCATGCCTTTAAAATTCATTGTAATCTGTAAAATCCGAGGGAATCTTTTCGCATCTTACAATCTCTTGAAATCCCTTAATTTGAGATTTCGAGTCCCTTGAAATTCTGTATAATATTCAGGAGTCCTTTGAAATTCCGTTGAATGTGACAAAATCCGTGGAAATACCTTAGAATTTTCGAAATCTCTTAAAATCCTTCGAAATGCCGTGAAATCGTCGAAACCACTTTAAATCTCTTAAAATCCAGTACAATCATATGAAATCCAGCAAAATATTTTAAAATCCTCTGAAATTCCTAAAAATCATTTAACCAATTTGAATTCGAATGAAAATTCCTCATATCCTTCAAAATTCGTGAAAATACCCCGGTATCTCTTGAAATCCTTTGAAATCTGGTGACTTCTTTTGAAAATTTTTGGTAACTTCTTAACGTCCCTTGGAATCCCTTAACATTCTTTGAGATTCCGTGAAGTCAGCTGAAATACTTCAAACTTCTTGTAATCTCCAAAATATAATAAGAATCCATTAAAATCCTTTAAAATCCATTAAAATACCTAAAGATCGGTTAAAATTCTTGAAATTCCATGTCTTCTTTTGAAATGTTTGAAAGACTCTTGAAATCTCTTCGAATCCCTTGAAAGTCTTTGATATTGCATGAAGTCTGCTGAAATCCTTCAAGTCGCTCGAAATCTACAAGATCCTATAGAAATCCCTTACTTTTCTTTGAAATACCTTAAAATCTCTATAAATCGGTTAAAATATTGAAAAATCTGTGATCTTTTCTGAAATATTTGGAAACCTATTGAAATCCCTCATAATCCAATAAAATGTTTTATGATTCCGTGAAATTTGCGAAATCCTTTAAATTGCTCGAAATCTTCAAAATTCTATGAAAATCCCTTATAATCCTTCAAAATCCCTTAAAATATCTAAGAGTCGATTAAAATCCTTGAGATCCCATGAAATATTCCGTAGTATTACGAGATTCCTTGAAGTCTTTGCATTCCTTTAGAATTCATTGTAATCTGTAAAATCCAAAGGAATCTTTTCGAATCTTACAATCTCTTGAAATCCCTTAACATTCTCTTGAAACAGCTTCGTAGTATTATGAAATTCCGTTTTTCTTTGAAATCTCTCGAAATATTTGAATCCGTTAACATTCTTTGAGACTCCATGAGATTGTTTGAGATCTTTAAAAACCAATAAAAATCCCTTCTTATCCTTTAAAATCTCTTAAAATCTCTAAAGACCGATTAAATTTCTTGAAATTCCGTGAAATATTTCAAAGTATTTCGAGAACCCTTGAAATATTTTCAAGTCCCTTGAGATATTTGAGAATCTATTGAAAACCTTTAAAATTCCGTTACTCCTTTTGAAATATTTCAAAATCTCTAAAAATTCGTTAAAATCCTTCAAATTTCGTGAAATATTTCGAAGTAATGGTATTACGAGCTCCCTTGAAATCTTCGAAATCCCTTGAAAATTCATTGAAATCTGTAAAATCCGTGGAAATCTTTCCAAATCTGTTGAAATCACTTAAAATATTTGAAAATCGATTAAAGTCCTTTAAAATCTTTTGTTGAGATTTTCTCTGAAATTGGACTAGGTAATGTCTTAAACTTCTTCAAATCTTTTGAAATCTCGTTTACAGTAAAAATAATCGATATATTGTTGATATATTGAGTGAATATATTAAATCTCACGTGAGAAGGGGGCGGGGTCACATAAATCTTACGAATCATTACAATAGGAAGGAGGGTGTCTAAAATTTCAAAAATCATCCTTACGTAATTAATTAACGTTCTCTAAGGTGCCATAAGGTGCTATGGTGTAAACATTGACATTTGATATTTGTCTCAAATCTCAATAATAACTTATCAATTTATAGTTTTCATAACAAATCTGGATCATATTAAACAACAGGTTATCAATCTGCTGCAAGTCACTTGGATCCAACTTCAAGGTGAAAGTAAAACCCCAGGAATTTCTGGGATCATAAAAGGCATTATTTTTTGCTGATGAATCTTAGCAATTTGTACGATTGAACTCACTTGGTTTAAGCTTTTAATTCATTATGCACCATAGAAGTTTTCGTTATCAGTATCCATTTTCTTTAATAGATTTTACATTCTCATTCCCCCACATTTAGCGGGAGATAAGTCATTGAGGAAGTGTCAAAATTAAAAGTAAAATTCACTTGAAGATTGATGACACATTTCCCTCCTTAAATCACAGACCAGCTATGAACATATTTCAACAAGGAGTTCTTCAATTCTTCGCGACACCTGACGCAAGCACGCTAGCAACATTGACGCGCAATTTATTGCGCGATAAACCACACGGGGTTGTTAGGTAGGCAGTCAAGTATGGGTAAGCAGGTACCTTCGCCATACACCCAGGAAATAGCGAAGGAACACGCCGATTCCGTCAGATCGAGACCGCCATCTTGAGAAAAACTGGTAGCGGTCTCACAGATCTAAAAGCGGCACGTGATCTCAAAGTGTCCTCCTCAACAGGCACGTAAATAAACGAGACCTTTTTTTATCCCTCTGTGAACTCCACTGAATTATTTTTTTAATGATTCTGCATCGTACTCACCTCTTTTCTATAGAAAATGACTATCGAAGCCCTTACTAATAAGTGAAGGTTCCAAAGACGATTCAAAAGACCGTATTACAAATGTAATTGGACGCGTGCTTATCCAAGCACGAGTGCAACTTGGCATACAAGAACCGATCGGTACCGCGTTCTCCAAACCACTTCCGAGTCTCGACGGAATGTCGTATAATACCAGTGACCGTGATATTTGCTTCTTGCGTCCTATCGCGAACCTTGGGAAAATCGAATTTTTGACTTCTTGGGACTTTAGGTACCTGGACCCAATATGGCCTACCTAAAGCTTATGCTTCTTTAAGTAGTACTAATGTGAAAAAGTTTTGCTTTTAATTAATGCATGTGAAAAATCAATGTTTTTGGTAAATAAAAACACCAAAATTTAAGCAAATTTTTATTGATGAAGTCAAAGAAAAGGACAGAATCAGAAAAATGTATATAGGCCGTATTGGGTAACCTATATACTTAATATGGCCGACTTAATATGAAATTTATGACTTTATATCGCATTGTGGATATAATAAGCTTCTTTCGCGTCCTCAGTTAACCCTGAAGATATACTTCCATCGGCCATTACTCTTTTAAAAGTTTGAATTCACTTTCCTATAAGCTATAATGGGTCCTCCTTAAACTGCAATACATTTCTTTAAGTAACTAACTAACTAATGAATGTGGGATAGCAAAATGTAGTTTCAGCAACTGGAAAGGAAGATAAACACACTATCTATAGGTACAAAATTAATTTTTACAGTCTATTTTAAGTAATTATTATAAGCTTAATCTTAGTCGCACGAAATTATAAATGACGTCGGCTCAGGGTTGATAGTGTTTATCACATTTATAAAGTAATGAATGGTCTTTTCCCCTCTTTAAGACTAAACTGCAGAATGCTAGTGCCCTCCTCAGTATCCAACACAAACTGATCATAACTCCTTTGTTTGTGACTTTGTTTTTATACTTTCCTTTTAATGACCGAAGTTTGGTGGAATTGACGTTATGATTGGATACACCACTTCGTGATGCTTTAGCTGCTAAGTTTGCAAATGATTTTATACTTTTGGAAAACATTTCTCACATCAAGTTGGTAGTTGGGTATATACTTTAAGTAATGAAAAATATAAATAATAATGTAGCTAGGGATAGGAGTGACACTTCTGTTGACAAAAGGATTGTTCTCGGAAAAGTTTCAAATTTCAAGGGAATTGCGGGATACAATGCGCATGAAGAAGCTAGATATTTTATGTATACTGGAAACAAAGAAGAAAGGACGTGAGATAGGAAAGATGAAAAATGAACTCGAACTTTGGTCAGGAGTAGATACTGAATCATATGGTAGCCAAGGAATCGGTCTGATTATGAATAAGAGAGCAATATAGCTTGTCAAAAAGTATAAATGTGTGTCTCTTAGATTCTTATCGTTAAGAATAAAAATGAGAATCAGAAGGATATTTATTATAGTATGCCACGCCCCAGTTGATAGTGACAGAAGTGATGTGAAAGACACCTTCTGAAACTCAGTAAATGATATTATAAGCATTTCTGATCCTGAGGAAAGAATCATTTCACTCGAAGATATGAAGAGCTGAGTTGGTGTGCAACGCGAAGGTACTGTCAAGTTACTTGGTCATTTCAGAAACCCAAAAACGAAAGATGTCGCGGAGAAATTGATTACCTTATGCTTACAAAAAAGCTTGTTTATTACAAATACTTGGCCCAGGCATAAGATGATCCGTGGACATACTTACTGCAGAGGCGAAAGCCACAGTATAATTGACTTTCTTGTAGCAGATGAGAGACTTAAAGAGCTAGTAAGAGATACGAGGGTTATGAGAGGCTCTGAATATGTAACGGATCACTACCTCATAGTTTCAAAAATGAACCTAGGTAAAGATTGCAGAAGAAAAAGAATTATTTTTAAGTCGAACTTGACGTGGGTGAAAATAGAGAGTTTGGAGAAACCAGAAGTACAAATGGTACATCGTGAAAAGCTGAATAAATATTAAGGACATCATGAAGAAGACTGGTAGATGGAATTAGGCAATAAAAATGTAGAGGGTGCATAGCATTCTCACGAGTGCATCTGAAGTATGCGGTGCAGCGGTTGTAGGAAAAAAGACTGGAGATGCTAGATGGAATGATGAAATGAGATAAAAACAGAAGAGCAAAGATACAAGTCGAATAATACAAGGATAAAATGAAAGCGGAAGAAGATAAACAAAATTCAAAGTGATTTTGAAGGAAATAAGAAATTATTTTGGAAATGGGCTAAGAAGAGTAGGAAAAGAAGTACTAGCACTGAGTTGTTCAGAATTAAGGATGCTGATGGTGAAATGGTATGGGATATGGACAAAGTGAAAGACTCTATGAGTGATTTTTTAAAGAAATTGCATGAAGTTCAGGCTTGGGGCATAACAACTGTGACACAGAAGAGTATACATTAGACAATCCCGTTGTAGGTGGCGAAAGAAGAATTGATATCCGCGACATTATATCTGTAATT
>JAUMHM010000016.1:38195227-38205768 GCA_032362435.1 Melikaiella ostensackeni | reverse complement strand
CAAAAATGAGAAAATCCGTTCAGACAATTCTCTAAAGAATTTAATCAGCTTTATTTCTAAAAAGGCGTCTAAATCAATTAAAAATTGTGATCTGTAGGCTGATTTGTCCGAAAAAATCGAATTTGACCCACTGTGTTGCGGATATTTGTTTGTTTGGCTGAGCGAATTTATGAATATGTGTGCTGTCATGAGAATAAAAAAAAAAGTATCTGGGGAGTCCAATTTGGATTTATGCCAGGAAATTCATGTGCGGATCAGATATGTAGTTTGAGACAGATCATAGAAAAGAGTTTGAGTGTAAACATAAAAGTTTTCTGTGCATTTGTTGATCTGGAAAAAGCTTTCGATAAGGTGGATAGAATTAAACTTTGGGAAGTCCTGAAGGAGTATGCAGTGAATGGTTGGCTTATAAAAGCAATAAAAGCAATATATAATGGTAATAAAGCGACTATATGAGTAAATGAACAACTGAGGGATTATTTAGATATCAAGTAAGACGATAGGCGTTAGCTGCGTTATATCCTCCTGGATGTTTAATATATACATGAACAAATGTCTGAGTATAAATCTCTTAAGCGGAGAAGTTGTTGATCTCCGGATCTTGAGATTAACATGAATAAAACAAAAATTGTTGTGTTTGAAAAAGGGGTTAGAAGACGGTATATAACATTGCCTTAAATGCAGAGATATCCAGAGGTAAAAAGATTATCAGCAGTGTACGAGCTATTACTAGAAGTGAAAATATAACGAATAACGCTAAAATAGCAGCTTATAGTCATATGGTTGCACCCACTGTGCTGTATGACAGTTAGACCTAGACGTATTAAAAGAAGGTGTGAGTAAAAGAAATGCGGTTGTCATGCGGTTCCTGCGAGATATTCACGGTGAAACGCTAATGGACAACGTTCTCGAAGAATATGGTGTAAGAAAACATTGATTGACAAGAATGAAAGAAATTCGCCGAGAAGGTTTGGTCATGTTGAGAGAATGAATGAGGGACGTTTAACGAAGCAAGTGTGTTCAGGTAAGGTGAATGGTAGGTTACCCAGAGGTAGACCAAAGAAAGAATAGTTGGATTTTAAAGACTCATGGGCCCTTGTGAAGAGCCTTGCTTAGTGGGTGTTGTCTGCTTAAAGAGTACGGATCTTTCCATGGGTTTATCAGTCAGTTAGAGTGCTTATGTGTGAATCCTAATGTATGGTGTCTCTGTGATGCTTTTCACCTAAGGTGATTTCTAGAGAGATTTATGAGCGACTCGTATCGGAGCGGTGTTATGGAGAGAGTATGTCGTTTAAATGAGCAACACGCGACTTCTACATCGATCTAAAACCTTTCCCTTCATATGCACATCCCTTGGTTACCCTTACCATATAAATTCCTTGATTCCAGGTAGTGCAATGAGGCTAGAACCGAACAAGTTACTGTCTGATTGCTTCTAACTATTATTATCAATCGTAGGGATCAAGTTTTTTTTCAGTACAGGAACTCACATTTAGAAGAACTAACAATGAATGGGTAGGTTTCACAGGTGCAGAAAATGTTTAGCTTCACGGCAATTTTGTAAGCGGGGACAACAGCGACGTGATTTAGAACAGCCACTGAAGGGTCGATAACACGTTTGTACATTCTCGCGTCCGGCGGCATATGGGGAGCGCCGATCGACTAAATATTACATTGCGGCAGATTCATATCAGTACTGCACGACTTACGAGCGCGCCTCCACCCGGGAATCCCGTAGATTTATAAACCCATATCCTCCCTCGAAACTCGCACATTTGCCAGTCTCACCTGATTTATCTACCATTTCACGATGATCTTTCGCAAGTTTAAGATAGGTCACATTTTAAAAATCATTAGTACTTCTTCTTTTACAATTTTCCAATATGATGACCTTATTAAATGTTAATAAATATAATAAACATGCATTAACAGTCCGAGAACTTGTAATTTTGCTATTCAGCTCTAACAGATTTTCAACACCTAAATATTGCAGGAAAAACTTTTGGACAGGTAACAAGCAACCGAGAAGAATGATTAATTGTAACTCTCATGTCTCATTTTTCTAGAGAGATGCGATACTTGTAGTTTATACAGAGAAGCTACTTGTAACGGCTGCTCCGTCCAAGAATTGCTTAGAAGCAAGGCAAAAATCGAATTTCACATGTTTCATGTGCAACTACAATATGTAAGTAACTGGTGATTGTAAATCCTGAACGAAGCAGAATATAAAGGCACGAACTAGGTTACAAAGCAGCAGGGAATGAACATTCAATGATGATTAGGTCGGGTGCTAAGGTCATTAGTACTTAGCTGGTTAAACGACTTTTTCACCTTCGTATTTGAAGTCAAATGAATCCACTCATTCATTTGCGTCTACAATTTGTTCGCTCGTTGATATATGTGGAAGATAGCAATCAGCTAAAGAGGAAGTGTTATCTAACAGCTGAAATTACCAGTAATCTGAAACTATTGCAATTTTGTATATTGTTTTGGATGCATCTTTTGGAACACAATGCACAATATCAATAATGATTTTGATTTTGCAAAGATTGAAGGAACATCGACAATATCGACATCCTTCCAGGTTCTTATCAGCCTCAGCACATAAGAAATTACCGTAATCATAGGTGATTGTCATACGGTATAATTTGATCATCACGATTCATGATTCATGAATAATTATAGATTTGAGGAAGAGTGTATTCTCACCGCCCGTTTCTTGAGATACACCACAAAGCTCGACCACTTATGGACAATGCGCGTTGTTGCGTGGAGAGCATTACAGGTATCTATTATATTACGAGCGCGGACTTAATCGACGCGGCCTGTTGTGAAGGAGGCTAAAAGGGACCGGTGGGTTCCATCGGGCCCCAAGCCTCTCGTATCTCAGCGCTTATGTTTCGACTCGCCGAGGTGTCAAAAGCGTTTTAGTTATCTCCTGCCCGCCAGATACCGGCCCAAGGCTTCCTTGCGAACCTATAGGTTCTAGCTATATACCTGCAGTCTACATATTGTTTTCTTGAAACCTTTCACTCAGAGAAATGGTTGTATGTCACATCTATTTTTTCCTGGTTAATGAATTTAATTAGCTTATTAAAAGCTTAACAGTTAATGAATCAGCACGTGGCGTCTTATGCTTGGCGTACGCAATTGGTTACAGCAATCATTTTACGGGTCACAATATCCAATCTTTTCTCTGAGTATTTGCATCGCATCTTACATGACAAAAAAACTTAAGAGCAATTATCATGAGAAAAATACTGAAAGTTCATTGAGAATTGATAACAGAAGTAGAAAAGGAACAAGATTGGTATGATTCTAATTAGAAATTGCACCATTTTAAGCCCTTAATAGTACATTGTGCGTCTAGGGAGAAGGAAGAGTGAAAACACCTTCCTCTCTTGGTGCACACGATATTTTTTTAAACATCTGTACGAAAAAGTGCGACTTTGTTATGGTCCGAAATCAACTAGGCTTCCACTCTACAGGCTTAAGAAAGTCGCCATTTTCATGCAAATGTTGGAAAAAATAAATTTTTAAATCCGGACGGCATTGACTAGTGTTGCATAACGATACGAGATGTTCGGTTGTCTTGCTCATTTCCCTCCTTCGAGAAGCATTCTCGAAAACTGAGAATTTTATTCTCTTTTTTCTTTTCATCGTCTCTTTTCATCTCGCCCTAGAAATCCTCAAGGGAGATTTGAGACAATGTTTACTGCGATTTTAATTAGTCTCTGTATGAGCCAATTAGGATGGTCACAGGCAACACATAACGACATAGCACCACTCATTGTGCGTCGGCGCAAACTTTTGCGCCTCCCTGGCATTTCGTCTAATCAATTCTAATTTCGGTATCATAACGTCTCATATGAGTAATTTCATATGTTAAAAGAAAAAATTAATAATATTACATCGAATTAATCGATTTCTATATTTTTAGTTCCATTTTCGGGTCTTCTGTCAAATTGACTTTTTACGTGACACAGACAGCTGGACACTAACCAGGAACGTCATAATCATGTAATTTTAACTAGTAGCCTGTTCCTTTCAAATCATTTCATTTTTAGAGGTTGTGTTACCTGGGTAGAATTTATAATATTTTAAAATATTTGAAATTGTTGATCAAGGAATCTGATAATATAATACGAATACACATTTTAATTTAAAACACCATGTTTTTTTGTGCATCCTAGTTATGTTTACTTAAATATTCCATGACAATAGTTATGACATTTGTTGATTGAAAAATGTCAATTCTCACATTGGCAAGACCGTTGATCGAAATACACGATTTTTCAAGAGCTCAGCACTCTTATGAAACGAGATGAGATGAGATTTCATAAAAAAATTGACGATATCTTTTTTCGTTATTGCTCATTTCTTCTATTTCTCGCTCAAGTGCAATACTAGGCCATTGACTTTGAGATGTTTAATTTGGCACATTTTGAAATTATATACAATAGTTCAATATTCACTGCCTATTTTTAAGGCGTGAATTTGAAACTTTAATTTCGTCAAATTTCATTGTTTAAGTCGAAATGCTACAAATATTTAGAACTATTTGTAATTTTGCAGCCATTCAGTCTGAAGTAATCAATAAGTGAAATAATTAAATTTCGAAGAGATTCATCACTATTAAATTCTAGTTTCGAACGTTTTATTCCTACATTTTTTAATTTCAAGTTTCGTGAATTTGAAACTGTTAAGTTTGATGAATTTCAAATGATTAAAACTTTTGAATTTTTAAATTAAATTAATAATTTTATATGTGTTAGCGTTCAGCCTTTGGCATTTTCATTTTGAGAGTGGACAACTTTCAAAGAATCTGTCGAAATTTTATCATCATAAATTAAAAACTGTTAAATTTTAACAAAATTTAGGAAAATGTTTATTATGATGTTTTGTAAGTCTTAAATTTTAAATTGTGTGATATTGAATGCTTTTGTTATTTTACAATTCGAAGTATCTAAAATTCGAAAGTAGTCAATTTTGAATACTTTGGATTTTAAATTGTTCGATTTTTTAATTATGAAATTTGATGATGTTTGCTGTTAAATACCTAATACGAAATACATTCTTCTAATACGAAATTCAGCTAACATTACAGACATGAAAATGAAAATTGTTTAATTTTGACGGGCTTCTATTTGAAATCATAAAATTTTGAAATTTTTACAATCTTGAAAGAAATAAAATTTAAATTTTCGGGCAATTTTTCATATTTTTCTTTTAATCTATACGTTTTGGCAAAGTTTTCAATTTTGAATTGTTCAACTATTCTTTGAAATAAAATAATTGCACAATCTGGAAGTATTTACAAACAGAGAATACTAAGTTTCAAATGTGAATTATACCATTTTTAAGATCTTGAAATTAAAACTGTTTAACATAGAATGCTTCCAATTACATTTATATATTTTTATAATCGTCAAAGCTTTCTCTTTAAGATTATTGTACATTTTTAAATCCTTCAATTTTGAAAATATACCATTTTTAACGATTCAATAACAAGAAACAATTTCAAGAACTTTTAATTGTGAATTATACGAGTTTCAACGTCTTGAAGTTGAAATTATTTGACATAGAAAGCTTCCAATTTAAAAAAGATTGCATTATAAATAATTAAGTTCTAATTATTTATTGATAATAGTTTTGTTTGATGTTAGTTTGTCAATTTACAGTGATTGTTCCACTCTGAATGCTCCAATTTCTAATTTAATTTGAAACACTCAAAATTTTTAATTTGTTGCTTTTATAGGCTTGAATTTAAAGATTGCAAAAACTTGGAAACATGTTCATAAATTGCGAAGAAAAAAAAATAAATGGAAATTTTTCGTGGGATCAGAGTCGTGACCATATATTTGTTTTAAAAGGCAATGTCTTTTTTTGTAAAAATAGCACTTGCGTCAAATTATTATGAGGAAACAAATATCCAAATCTCGATTCAAAAATTTCAACTGTCATTCTATAGGCTGAGATATTTATTTTTCAAAATGTTTTAAAAATTCAACAGTCTTAAATTTAGGATGAAAAAAAATTGACGGATCCAAGATGAAGCTCCAAAAATAGTATATTCTCCAAATGGAAACACTGAATATGGCACTTGAAAATTAAAAATGTATGATTAAACCATTCGAAACCAGGATTCTATACTGATAAACAGGTATACTTGGAGTTAAACTATTTCACTGCTGAATAACTTCCAATTGGAATCCTGAAAAATTTAACAATTTCAAAAAAGCTCTAGAAGCTGTAAATACTTTTTAAAATTGTTGAAAACTATAAACTATGTAAAATCTTCAGAGAACAGTCGTTTCTTTAAGCTAATTGAAATAAACGCATAATCTGACACTCTAAATTAATTGATCAACGTAAACAAAATGCTCTGCCATTTATTATAAGAAAATTAACATCTACTAAGCCCACATTTGGGATCTTTATCATACAAACCTTTCTATACGGCTCGACTCGAAATTATAAAGACTTGGCTATTTAGACGACATTCAATACTGATAAACAGGTATATCTGAATTTCAACTATTACACTGTTTAATAACTTCCAATTGGAATTCTAAAGAAATCACCAATAAAAAAAGCTATAGGAACTGTAAATACTTTTTAAATTTTGTTATAACAATGAACTATATAAAATCTTCAGAGAGCAGTCGTTTCTTTAAGCTAATTGCAATAAAAGCATGATCTGACACTCTAAATTAATCGAACAACGTAAACTAAATACTCTGTCATTTATTACATGAAAATTAACATCTACTAAGCCCACATCTGGGATCTGTATCATACAAACCTTTTTATACGGCTCGACTCAAAATTATAAAGACTTGGCTATTTAGACGGCATTCAATACTGATAAACAGGTATATCTGAAGTTCAACTATTACACTGTTTAATAACTTCCAATTGGAATCCTACAAAATTTAACAAATTCAAAAATCTCTAAGAACTGTGAATACTTTTTGAAATTTGTTAAAACTATGAACTATGTAAAATGTTCAGAGAGCAGTCGTTTCTTTATGCTAATTGGAATAAAAGTATGATCTGACACTCTAAATTAATCGAACAACGTAAACTAAGTACTCTGTCATTTATTACATTAAAATTAACATCTACTAAGCCCACATATGGGATCTGTATCATGCAAACCTTTCTATACGGCTCGACCCAAAATTATAAAGACTTGGCTATTCAGACGACACATGAGGGTAACGATGACGTCTCATTTGATATCGGTGAGAGAGCATTTTAATCGGAGATTTACAGAGTCAGCGCAGAGGGACGAAGCCCAACATTCCTTTGCCTTCTATAAGACTCTAGACTCTAGATTGGGCCTTTTGCTTCCCGGAGGGGAGATGCCCCGAAGATAAGTCCGTAAAAAAGGGAGGACTGACCGAAATGCATAACTTAGTCTCGAAAAGGGGGAGAATTTAATCTCTGAACTAAGTCTCACTCTTTCTCTTTCTGTTATACTCATCTCAACCTATCCTCTTCATCTTCTCTCTCTTTCTCACGTTCCTCTCGCGACCTGTGGTAAAATAAATAAATAGAACGACCGGTCGAAATATGTCCCCCGTCTCGCTGATATATATATAGAGCGCTCACCAAGAATTCAAGGCAATAAAGGTGAACCTATACACGCGTATCTTCTCCTACTTGCGCGAGAGAAGAGATCAAGGATTCCTGGCTAGTAGAGCGAGACTGTAGATGTACCTTATGGACCCGCAGCTCAGGTTGCCTATCTACGTACAGACTGTTCACGTAGCCTGGTACCTATAAAAGCTAGGCCAGTCAACGAAGGACTTTAAAATAGAATTAAATCTAATCAAGCTAAAATCTTTTTAGATGCTTTCTAGATGGTATGCTGACTCATATTTTCGAAGTTTTTCTAGTTCTTCATGAAAACGGTTACATATAGTGAAAAATGGTTGGGTATAAAAATGTTCGGCATCTTGTTCGACGCGAATAAGTTTTTTTTTTACTTTTTCATATAGTTAACCGCTGATCTAAAAAAGGAGGGAGAACGACTTTTCACACAAATATTTCTTCAGTGAACCTGAATTGTCCCTATAAGCCTTTCACCAGGTAGCCTTCACCTCTTATAAAGAAATTTGTGAAAAATTTAGTAACTGTTTAGTTAGTCCATTTTTTCATTCATCTTTATGTTTAAATTTGGTACACTTAATTTGCAGCCTGAGAGTAGGGACTTTGTAAAACGCTTGCTTGACATGCGTGCAAGATATCTGCAAAGTTTCAATAATTTTCCATAACTTTTTCTCATTGAAAAAAGCTTTAATGAACCTATGTCAAATCTTTTAGAGAATTTGAAGTTCCTACTCTTGTTGCTAGGTCATAACGAGGTTCGGCTACTGCCTGGACTTTTCTGACAAGTATAATCTTTCTTTTATAATTTTCACTGATTATTAATAAAACATCAAATCCATTGAGAACGGAGACCTGTGCTAAAATCAGGGTAATTATCACTTATAGAAAAGGAATAAAACGCCATTTTTAAAGGAGATGAAGAAAAATATATTGTTCCACTTTCTGGGTGAAAACTCAGTTCCCTCCTTCAAGATTGTTACTGAAATTGAATTTGACATTGAATATACTTTTTGCAAGATCTGTGAAAAATCAGGATTTATATCAAGTAGCCTTGTCAATAAAAATACCCCTAAAAGTAGGAAATCGTAATGACAAGTCCTAAAAGTAGAAAAATTGTAAGAAGAAGGTTTTGTTCTAACTTTTTGAATGCTATTTCGATTCCCTCCAATAAGATTATTAATGAAATTGAATATGACATTTGATACACCTTTCGTTATATCTGTGTAAAAATCAGGACTTATATCAATTAACTACAAGATAACAAGATTTTACTCCACTTCTTGAACGCTAACTGAATTCCCTCCTTCTCGATTGTTACTGAAACTAATAAAAATACCTCTAAGAGTAGGAAATTGTGAGGACAAGATTTTGCTCCACTTTTTAAATGCTAACTCGATACCCTCCTTCACGATTGTTTCTGAAATTGAATATGACATTGAATACACCTTTTACTAGATCTGTGCGAAAATCAGAATTTATATCAATTACCCGTGTCAATGAAAATGTCCCTAAAAGTAGAAAAATTGTGGGACCAAGAGTTTGCTCTACTTCTTGAATGCTATTTCGATTCCCTCCAATACGATTGTTACTGAAATTGAATATGACATTGAATACACCTTTTGCTATATCTGCAAAAATCAGCATTGATATAAATTAACTGCAAGATAACAAGATTTTCCTCCACTCTTTAAATGCTAACTCAATTCCCTTATTCGAGATTGTTACTGAAATTGAATGTGACATTAAATACACTTTTTTCCAGATCTGTGCTAGAATCAGGATTCATATCCATTACCCTTGTCAACAAAAATACCCCTAAAAGTAGAAAACCGTAAGGACAAGATTTTGTTCCACATTTTGAATGGTAACTCGATACCGTCCTTCACGATTATTATTGAAATGAAATATGATATTGAATACACCTTTTGCTAGATCTGTGCAAAAATCAGGATTTATATCAAACAACTACAAGATAACAAGGTTTCGCTCCACTTCTTGAATGCTAACTCGATACCCTTCTTTACGCATATTACTGAAATTGAACATGTCATTGAATACACCTTTTACTAGATCTGTGCAAAAATCAGGATTCATATAAATTCCTCTTGTCAATAAAAATACCCCTAATAGTAGGAAATTCTGAGAACAAGATTTTGTGCCACTTTTTCAATGCTACCTTGATTCCCCCCTTTACCATTGTTTCTGAAATTGAATACGACATTGAATACACCTATTACTAGATTTGTGCAAAAATTAGCATTCATATCAATTACCCTTGTCAATAAAAATATCCCTAAAAGTAGGAAATTGTAAGAACAAGAATTTGTGCCACATTTCAAACGATATATATATAAATTCCTCTTTTCAATGAAAATGCCCCTAATAGTAGGAAATTCTAAGAACAAGATGTTGTTCCACTTTTTAAACGCTACCTCGATTCCTTCCATCACGATTGGTGCTGAAAAGGAATATGACATTGAATACACCTATTACTAGAATTGTGCAAAAATTAGGATTCATATCAATTACCCTTGTCAATAAAAATACCCCTAAAAGTAGGAAATTGTAAGAACAAGAATTT
This sequence comes from Melikaiella ostensackeni, assembly GCA_032362435.1. Lineage (NCBI taxonomy): Eukaryota > Metazoa > Arthropoda > Insecta > Hymenoptera > Cynipidae > Melikaiella > Melikaiella ostensackeni. Next base: position 38,195,570 of record JAUMHM010000016.1, on the reverse strand, counting down.
GTGCCACATTTCTAACGCTACCTCGATTCCCTCCTTCACGATTCTTACTGGAATTGAATGTGACATTTAATACACCTTTTACTAGATCTGTGCAAAAATCAGGATATATATAAATTCCTCTTTTCAATGAAAATATCCCTAATAGTATGAAATCCTAAGAACAAGATGTTGTGCCACTTTTTAAACGCTACCTCGATTCCTTCCATCACGATTGTTGCTGAAATGGAATATGACATTGAATACACCTATTACTAGAGTTGTGCGATAATTAGGATTCATATCAATTACCCTTGTCAATAAAAATACCCCTAAAAGTAGGAAATTGTAAGAACAAGAATTTGTG
>JAUMHM010000016.1:38170581-38181305 GCA_032362435.1 Melikaiella ostensackeni | reverse complement strand
TTCTGTCTTATCACATTTCATTATTATTAATATTACTTTGCCCATGTTGAGCTCGAAAACATTTAAAATTGCTTTTTTTAACATTTATATGGAAATTGAAATGATTTTTAACTTTGAATAATGCATTTTAAGATAAGAGTAAAAAAAATTAAACATTTGAAAAGATTTTCCAAATTGTCGAACAAGTATGTCGAAAGTTTAAAGGCACTTTTTTTGCAGGATTTAAAAAAACATTAGGAACAATTCGAATCATTCTGAAAGATATTTAGAAGTTCTGAAAACAATCGAAAAATTATTTACAGTTTGAAAATATTTTAGAACGTTCTAAGCAAATCATATATATTTTTAGATTTCGAAATAAAATTGGCAAGTTTTTTGAGAATCTTGATAGGTTTTAAGAGAATAAAAAACTTTTCCTAACATATGTACGGAAATTGAAATGATTTTTCATTTTGATTTAGGCACTTCAAAAGATGAAATTGAAAAAAATGAAACATTCGAAAACATTTTAAAGGGAATAAAAAAATTTTCTGCAGATTCATGGGAAACTTTATTTATTTAAAAAAAATTTTTTCTATCGAAAATATTCTTAATTGATTTAGCATTCGCAATTGGGTTTCGATTTTCTCAGAACCCCCTCTGTAAATGTACCTTGAAGACGTTGAGACGACCCTGCTTCGTTCACCCACATCTGTGCCGGGCATTTCGCTTGCTTCAGGAATTACTATTGTCATAGAAAGGGTACTTTTTTTGCTGAAACCTGTCCCGCTGTGCTGGTCACACGCCTACACTGATTAAAGACAGAAATATTCAAAATGAAATCTCTTACGTAAGAATGATTTTATCATAAATTTAATTATTGCACTGCACTTGCATGACAAAACTGCACATTTGGAGCCATTAAACGGCGTTCTATCTTCATTCGTTCTCAAGATAAAGTTTTGTAAATAAATTACCGTAAAAAGTAAACTATTGAATATTTCAGCATTTTGAAAAATGCATTGCATTCAGGAATGTTCGGAGAAAATCTGTGAATTTTTTCAGATTTTTCCTAACGTCGCCCTCCTATTGGGAACGGCTCAAAGTGGACCCTTGAAAAAGAAGGCCGAAAAACCCTGTTTTTGGGACGTTTTGCCCTCTAACAATTGAAATAAAATTTTAAGGATAAAAGAGAACATATCGTTGAATTCGGAAGACTTTTGGCTCTCAGCAGCTCTTTAAAGACATTTCAGAGATCTTTTTTTGTGCGAGTTGCAATCAGAAGAAGAGAGGGGCCTCGACATTTGGCCCCGACTTTAGATTACAATTTTTACAAATACAAATTTTGAATTTGTCGGAGAAATGTTCCCTCCGTCATTGTACTTTACTCCAAAACTTCTTGTAGCACACACAGAAATGCTCACTAGGCTCACAGAAATTAAAAAGTATTTTGGGTTTCTTGTCTCAATTTTTGAGTCCACGATTTACGGAGACATTTTAATTTTAAAATCTTGCTAAATTATGATTCCTTAAGCATTTTATATAATACCCATATGGACACATAGATGTTGAGATACTGTTGTAAATTTTTTAATATAGAACATGGAAAGAGTACAAAATACAGTCATATGTTGAACATAAAAGAAATTAATAACGCATAATATTGCATGCATTGCATGGATGGCAATGTCAGGACGAAGAAGACAAGTAATTACAAGAAGAATATTTATGAGACGCGCGGTATAGTTGGAGAACCACCTTCTCGTACTGGGATTCACCTTCGCGAGGTCGCGTCCTCCCTCGTTAAGGAGAGAGACATGAAATTAACTTTCTAACTCGAGATACGCATGTTGTTCAAAAGATCCAGATCCAATGCTCAGTCCGTTTCCCAGCATCCAAGAAGTGCCCTCAGGCTCAGCACCAAATTTACTGTACTGTCGTGCTTTAATAACCCCGAACCTAATTAACGTCGCTCTCCAACGGTTTCATCTGCCAGCGCTTTACGATCGGGCAAACGACGCGTCGACCTCAGTGAATCCGATTTATCCTTGATTAATAATTATTGTTAATCGGACACTGCTCACCTCACAGTTAAATACATTTCAAGTTTCTTCTTGCACTGCAAGAAAAGCTTTCTTAACTTTCAAGCAATCAGTCGGTTTCTTAACAAATGAAAAAATAGTTTGCGGTCTTGTATATATAATTTCTCTAATTATCACTATTCTTCGCAAGAAATTGTGTAAGAGATTAGGCACTTTTCACTCTTCATTTCGCAAAACTTGGTTCTTTTTGATGCGAGTGAAACTAATTCATATAAAAAACTGAAAGGCTAATGAGTTGGGGTCAATATATTTCATATCGTTTGGAGCTGTTGGGACCTACTGTTTTTTAATTTTAACATATTAGTTATGGAATTTAGGATCCTTTGTGAGTCGAAATAACCCTTATAAGAGTTTTCGTAACAATCAGAAATACTCAGTGAATTAAGAAACCTTTTGTGTAACAATTTTGATGAGAATCGGCCCAGTTAAATAAACAATCTACGCGGTGTGGCATCAATTTTGTTCAACTACACTTCTAATGAGGGACGTAACGTTTAGGTGTGGCTATTTGGACGTCGCGCTTAAGGCATGGGACTTTTAGGCGCCGAGATGTTTAGGCGCCGGACATTGAGGCGCCGCGTAATTTGGGCCCTGAACTTTTAGGCGCGGGACGTTTAACCGCCAGGACGTTTAGCCGCCAGGTTCAGCCGCTCCCTTCATAGTGTTAAGACAAGATATAAGATCGATGTACATTATAACATCATAAGTATATTATATTAATAAGCAATAAGAATTTTACGGCGGACACTTAAGAATGTTCACTAGTTATTTCAAGCTCAAAAATGAGTATCGTTAAAAATGGTTTATAAAATTGAGGAAAAAATTGTAATACTCAAACATAACTGATTTTGTAGGAGTCCTAAAGGCGAACTTTAGAAAGAAGTATGTGAGGTTAAATTTGTTTATTCAACAACAATTATCTGCAGTTTTAAGTTTTTTTTTCATTCTTTTTAGGTAAAAGTTACAATTCTTATTTAATCCTAATGTTTTAGGGCTTATTTCATTCCTTTCAAGATTCTTAACAAATCTCTCTGTCATTTTTTTATCAAAAAACTTAATTCGAGAAAAATATTGTTCATAAAAATAACAATTGTACACTTCCTTAATAATTTTTTAGATAAAATTGTACCGAAGAGATTTACAGAGAATCTTTTAAGGAACAAAATGAGCTCAACAACATTACAATGAAATAAGAATTGCAACTTTCACTTGAAGAAGAAGCAAAAACAAAACTCTAAATAGCTATTGTTAAACAAGCAACTTAAACATGGGACATTTTTTTCTAAAGTTATATTAAAAATCATTTTTATCATTACTCATTTTTGAACTTCAGGTAACTAGTTCACATTCTCAATCTATCGAAAAAAAAATGAAATTCTTAATCGACACGCAAATAAAATCAAACGGCTCAGCGCTCAAAAATCCTGTTGGTTGAACAGCTGCGCGCCCAAAAAACCTGGCGGCTGAATGCCCTGGCGGCTAAACGTTCCACACCTAGGCGTCCCGCACTTAAGCGTCCCGCGCCTAAGCGTCCTACTCCACTTCCAATGAATTTAACTTAATTCGGAGTAAATTGAAACTGTTATTTTTTCTAAATTTTAACACTTGCTCATCTCAAAGATAATAAAAGAGTTCAATTTCTTCTTAAATAAAACGTATTGTAAACACCCAAAATTTCATTTTTGATTCAAGTGTATAAATTAAGAAAAAGTCGCGACCAACTACAGATGGTACGTGTACAAATAAAATTGCCAAATATTCAAGTTTGCCCTGAAAATAAAGGTTCCATACTCTCTTGATTTGTAACTTAATTGAAAATTCATTTTTAAACATTCTAATAAATAAGAATTTCAATTTCTTGATCTCACCAGAGTGCCTGCTGAGAAACGACTGGCAGTTTCAAGCAAATCCAAGTGCTGAGTATGGCGAAATAAATCCTTAATTGATTCGACTAATTAATGAGTAAAATCAGGCGAGACGTTTTGAAGAACAACTTAATCAAGTTGCTTCGACTGATTAATTAGTCAAATCAATTAGGTAAATACCGATTTCACAGGACATTTGAGGCTCTCATTAATCCCCCTCATTATTCTCTCCATACCAATCTTCTCTTCTGCAGTTCCATGACCCTTACAATTTTTTTTTGTTTTCGTCGAAAATAAAGGTGTTAAAATAGTTTTAATAATAATTTAGCAAGATCTTTGTCAATTACGTTAGGTGGCGCAGAACGAGTTTCAATCAGTAATTAGAGCAGATTTTGTGTAGATCTAAAGAGTGAATAATCTGCCGAGAACGAGAATAGTCGCTATTGATTTTTGTGAAAATTCATAAGAGTTTTGAGTTTTTTGACATAAAGACAATAAGAATTAAAATTTTTCTGCGAATACTTTGCAAATATTAACACTTATACTTCGAAGCATTCTAAATTCCTAGAAATTAAGTATCTAGACTGAATTACCTGGAGTGCTGTGTTCTTAATTCATAATTAATGCATAATTATATTATGTCTTTCATTACCCTTAAATTCTGTAAAATTGTATGAAATCCACTTTCACTTCCTCAAGATGCACCTATAGTTAAATTGAATTAAATTTCATTTTAATCTAATTTAATATTCCAGGATGCAATCAATTTCACTTTGAGATTCGCTTTCACTGAGTTGAGTTGCCAGAACTCACTTTGAATTTAGACAACTTACTTTGACAAGAAAATTCAGTTAAGTTCTACTTGACTTTATTTGAATTTGCCTTCAACTCAGTATAATCTATTTTGAATTTAATTGATTTTACAAGATAAAATTAGCCTCCATTCACTTTCCGTCTGGAAAGTCGACTGGGGCCCAACTGGGTTCTTTGCGTTCTTTTCTACAAATCAGCTAACTCTGATATAATGAGGATTCTCGCGTCAAAATGACGCGTCTTTGCAAGTTCTATGAATTTTTGCGTGTTCTGTTTCATCACTCATGTTCTTCAATGGTATAGTGAATTCTAGTAAACATCTACAGCTTCCTCCAATCCGTAATTCACTTCAGGCCCTAAAGGAATTTGGCCATCCATATCTTCATCTTCGAAATTCGCATTCGCGTCTATCCTTAAGAAACGAATTTTAAGGTTAAGATACATAAAAATATGATTTCTGAAATAATATACATATTATTCAATGGTAAATTGTATCTGAGGGAAAGGCCCGGGTTCGTAACCTACTAAGAAGCTGGAAAGAACAAAATCCTATTCAAATGCCTCAAGTAATATTTTAATACATAAACTTTCTTCTTACGTGAAGAATAATCCATTTTCAATGGAAAATGTCGTTGGAAGCAAGTTTTAGGATGCATTAATCATATAATTAAGAATTTGAACGAACATACCCGATGTGCCGATTCGTAACTCGCGAAAGTCCTCTTTGAGTCAGTTCGTAACCCAATGATGAGCCGGTTCGTAACCAGCTTATCAATGCAAGTGATTTCAGGATTATAGGCTTTGCCTGTTATCTAGTAAATATCAATATAATTGAATCGTAGAATCAAGTTGATATAAAAGCAGCGATATTTACTCGTTAAAAATGTATGCCCTCTCTAATATTGCACTAAAAAGCAAGATTAACAGCCATGTTATTTCATGTGAATTCGTATACTAACCTCACAACCCACGGTAGAGAGCAAAGTGCGACTTTTTTATTTTTTTTCCGAATTGATTAACGCGAAATAATGACTATCATCTCACATCAGTTCTGTACATTTTCATTATTACTTTGAAAAGAAATTCACATCAGCCAACAGTTTCTATTGTATTATATAAAAAAATCAACGTATACGCTTGCTGCGTTACGAACTGGTGGGGGTTACGAACCGGGGCCTCTACCTTCCTTACTTTTTAATTCTCAGAATATCTGATTGACACAAAATTACACGAGCCAAGCATAAAATGGCGCGTGCGGCTGCTGACTGACTATGGAACCGTAGTGGAATGATAGGTTAGCGCATCGAGATTTGCGCAGTGCGTTTGGACTGAAACAGCCTACAGAAGTTTGGCGGGAACTGTGAAACACTAAAATATTACATCGTTTTTGTTGGTGTTGACTAAAATAAAATGTTTGTATTTAGTATTTCAAAGTGCCTTCCTTACATTTCCATTCATGATTGAGGTTAATAATATTAATGTATAATTATATATCACATGCTTCTACATTTGAAGCACTTGCAAGATCTGAATCTTGCTCGGTATAATTTTCATCCTCAGAACTCTCCTGTTTAGAAATTTCTCAAATTTCTTCGGTGTTGACGTCCTGAACATGTTCTGAGATAAGAATTAATTAAGTATAAAAACATTATATTTTTATATGATGTAATAAGACCTTTTAACAGCTTTATTAAAAAAGCAATGTTCGCTTTCATCACACTGAAAAAATGGCCAGTTGGGGCAACTAATGAAGTAGTAGGGCCAAATACTTTAGTTTGTAATATATGCTGCTGCCGCTTAAATGGTTGTGGTAACTACTTTTTATTTCTAAGAATGGTATTAGTTCTTCTCACCACTTTACTTGTTGTCGTAACAACTTCCGATAATAGATAATCTTACTAATAAATTAGTAACACCTACAGGTAGAATGGAATGGAAGTTCTAGCTACTTGAAGTAGTCATCCTCACTATGAAAATTAGTATAGTTCCTACTCCTGAAAGGAATAACACAACATTCAATAAAAGTCAATTTTCCCTCAAGGGGAGCACAAAAACTTGTAGAATTCCTATTAAATTAAGTAACTCAAACGTAGGTCAAAATACTTGACCGAGCGACATGTGGAACTTTCAAGATTTTACCTAAGTAACCTAATCTTGTTCTATCAATGAAGTATGAAAATTCACATCTAGATCCACGAAAAAACATTGTTGCAAAACGATTCGAGAGCTCCTAGTGAATTTCTACTCGGAATCTACGTGGATTTAATGTGAATTTTCTCTAATTATTTTTACCTGAATAACTAATCGTTATAAAGAGGTTATATTACTTGCATGAAATCCCAAAAGCTCGCCATGCCTGACCAATTTATTATTTTCTAATTATCTTGGAGTTTTTCGAAGTAATCTTCTGATCTCGAAGTTCAAAGCAGATCCTGGACTTGCAGTATGTTTTAATAATTCATCCATGAGATCGACTTTCCCAAAACTTCCGAAATACTAAAGATGGCGACTATTGTGAACTTGACGCGATATTTCGGCTAAAATGTTGGTAGCACTGCTCAGGCTTCAGTTCTGCCAATGTCGTCAAGCAGCAAAACTTGTAACCTTTACTACTTTTATTTATTGGAAAATGCATTGGCGGTAAGTGTTTAAATGTTGCGTCTTGGATTTTGCCTTGATGACAGGCAATCAAAACATTTTCAAGAATTGTTGAAGACGTTTAGAAATTCTGGCTAATGAGACGGAGCCAGACTTTATTTATCTCTTGAACCAGGAAAAAGGTTTCAAGTGCCTACTTGCCCTGGCGAAAAGGGTCATCCTTATACCGTCAAAGGCTAATCTTTATTTATGTTTAAGCAATTTTATAAATTTATTATACAATACGCATATTAAATGAATCCATCTTATTCCATTTGTTGATACTATTACACTTGTTTGGCAAATATTCCGAAAATGTTGTCCGTTTTTCTCACGGTTCAGGAGAGCCTTATAGAAAACTACAATATTTACCTTTTTAAAGCAAACTTTAGATGGCTATAGTTGTGAAGACCTACAAATTCTGATCTTTTTACTTTAAATAGTTATTTTCAAAATCAAAGAAAAAAATTCATTTCAAATTTAAGTCCAGATTATCTGGTCCCTTTCTTATTGACCTTTAGCCAAGACATAACAAAAATCTTTATTTTTTGAGACAAGTTCAGTCCGTCTTCCCACTGTGAGCTATAACCATAAACGTAAGACAAAATTTGATGTCTATGAAGTCTGGCTCATAAGACGGAGCTAGACTTCAATGTCTTGAAGACAAATCCAAGACGAAATATTTTTACATAGGTGTATAAGTCCTAGCACAAAATAAAGCTCTGATCGGCTTTATTAATGGAAGTTTTAATAACTAAAACTTCGGAATATTTGGAAAAAATTCAGCATTTAGGTGGGATTGCAGTCAGTCGCTCTTATAATTTAAATAATTTGTTAATTAATATCAATTTTCCTTAACTGGGCTTTCCAGTTGGGGCTGAATTGGTGCCCAATTGTAAATCGGGCTAGGTTGGCCGATTTCTATTCGGGTTGAATTCTCTAGAATCCATTTAAATACAGTATATTGAATTTACGCTCAAACCCCGCTATAAGAACTCCTGTTATAAAAGACAAGGGAACCAAGGGGCGAGAGAGAGCCGCTGCGAGGTCAGCGGCAGTGTCTCCACAACAACGCAGGATTGTATGAAAAGAGAAGGCAGTACTCTCCGCGGTTACTCGTGTTGTCTGCTTCAGTCATTTTCAGTCAGATGTAAGTGTCGCAGGACATTCGCTTCATTTCATGGTTCAGGTTATGCGAAACCGCGTGTGAACAGGCGTTACAAAAATGATGAAGGAAAACGAGAGGAAGCGTTTATCTTTAGAAGGGAAATATGAGATTTCAGACAAAGTGAAAGCAGGTGCCTCAAAACAGTCTATTTTACGGAAATATGTTGTCTCTAAGAGCGTGTACAAGGCTGTGAGAGTTCGCGAATCTTTTTTGAAAAAGAAGGTTGAAAATCATGAGTATGTGAAAAAGAAATCGTCAAGAACAAGTGACAATAAGGATTTGGATGCTGCTATCTTAGAATGGTTTCAGCAAGTCAGAGACAGAGGCGATCCTGTATTCGGGCCAATGGTTCAAGAGCAAGCTATCATTTTAAACGAGAAGCTCAATGATACTAAAACGTTTGAAATAAGTAAGCAAGCAAAACAATATTTTCAACGTGTAACAACAAAATTTTGATTCTTATTTCAGCCAAATATTTAGTTTACCTTTGTTTCAGACAAATTGAATGCATATCATTCATAAAGAAGAAAAGTTTGTTTTGAGGTTATGTTTGGAGTATTAAACCTTTTCTAAAGATAATGTTCATTAAGACTTATACTAAAAGTATACTTGCATTAAATTATGTACCAAGTATATTAAATTGAATAAAATATCAAAAGTAATTATATAATTCTATTATATTCTATAGTACCGACGAAAATTGTCTACATGTCTACCCTGATATATGTACGTACATATTTAAAAATCAGTACTTTAATAAGGTTTGATCTTCGAGCACAAAAATTTTCACTTTCATTATGATATTATAATACCAAAATGGCAAGAATAAAAATAAAGTATTTTTTGAAGACAAAACTCTAACAGAAATGGTTCATACGGCCCTGATTGTTCATCGTTTGGAGAACCCCAAGATAGAAACGAAGGCCATTGAGGGAACTCCCGTCACAGTCTCTATAGCGGGGTTTGAGTGTACTTTAAACTTGACCTCAGTTCAATTGAATTCACCATTCAATTCACTTGAACCTGACTGACTGAAACCTACAGTAGACCCGAAATATTCTCGAGAATATTCTCCGATCAAAAATTATCGAGTGTTTTAGAAGTTTATGTAGATTTAGCCCGCGAACAAGGAGATGGCGGAATTTTTTATTCCCCAATGATTCAACCTTTCTCCATCAGTAATCTCACGACCTTTTGTTTCTTCCCTCCTTTCTCTTCTTTCTTCTATTGACGCCCAACAAATCCTTGTGCTTAGACGTAATTTCACACATATCTCTTCAAGGTGAAGTCTATTTAATTTAGAATAAATTTAAACTCCCTGACTGTTGTGATACGATTATCTAGATAAATTAAAATTAATTTTGAAATTGATTTTGAAATTAATTTCTACTTAGCAGTGAAAGAGGTACACCGTTAAAAATGTTTGTGATTTTATAACATTTCACAATACAAAATGTAAAGCAAAATTACAATCGAGATATCATGAAGTTAACTCACAATACACTCAACTCTCGATATACCGCGTCTCGTCTTACTGCGTCCCTAGAATTCTGCCAGCTCGCACTCGTAAACGAGGGAGTCCGGTGGATAGGAGAAGACGCGCGGCGTCCTTGAGGGAATCACGCAATACCGCAGAAACAAAGCGGGCAGCTCGCACACTCGCGTACATATTTCGCATTTATTTTTAAAGACACACGGAGAATCCTCTTTTTATTAATTTGTCTTCAATTTTAAAAAAGGTCCATACTTTATGATAACAAGAATCTACATTTGTGCAAAATACAGTCAGTTAATTTGATGTATTCCTACTGGGAATGGTTCTGAATGTTTTCATCCTCGAAATTCTGGGAAAAGTCTCACGGTCAAATTAAGCAATGCCCGAGACCCGCGTTAACTCGAGAGTTGAGTGTATTTGTAAAGTAATTCTTTTAAATTACATTACGAATGTTGTAAAATTGACATTTGTGCACGTGCGCCGCTGTAGAGTGGCGCCACCGTCGATTGTGAAATTACAATGTGTAAAATTATATTGCGTTTTGGTAATACCACCTCGATCAAAAAGTTTTGGATTTTATTTTTAAATTCAAAAATACAAGTTTATTCATCATAATCGATATTGTCCCCTTCAAAGTACTCCCCATCGACTGCAACGCACTTATG
>JAUMHM010000016.1:38144512-38166531 GCA_032362435.1 Melikaiella ostensackeni | reverse complement strand
AAGCTTCAGTTTCAGGTTAGCCCTGAAGAAGTGAACTGCAATGTTCACGAAACGTCGGCAAGATTCGTAGTTTTGCAAACGATTGAAACCCGAAACACCTCCTTTCATCATAATGAATCATCGTGAAAGCATTAAATCTATTATTAAAGAAAACAATTTTTCAACATAGCAGTTAAATTGTCAACCATAAAGACGAATTTTCTTCCAAGAAGGATGACTTTTTAACAATATTGTTAAATTCTGAACCAAAAAAATATAAAAGTTTTAACAAAAAAAGATGAATTTTAAATCCAAAAAAACGAAATTGAAATTACATTATGATTTCTCAACCAGAAAAGATGATTCGAAGAAATTTCTACCAAATGAGATGAAGTTTCAAACCGAAAAGACGAATATTATTAAAAGAGTCGAATTTTCAACTAAGGAAGATTTTTCAGCCATAATAAAAAGAAACAATTTCAACCAATTTTCAATAATTTTAACAATTTTGACGAAATAGATTGATTTTCCACCAAAATAGTTGAATTTTCAAACGAAGAAGACAAATTTGCAACACATAAGTTCAATTTGCAACCAAGCAGCTGAATTTTCAACTATGAAGGTTAATTTTCTACCAGAATAGATGAATTTTCAACAAAATACAGGAATTTGAACCAAATAGTTCAACTTTCAACCAAACTATTAAATTCTTTAACAAAAATAATGATTAGAGGAAATTTTACAAAAAGAGATGAAGTTTCAAACCAAAAAGACGAAATTTCACAAAATAGTTGAATTTTCAACCAAAAAAGATTTTTCAGTCAAGAAAGAAGAACAATTTCAACCAAATTGTTTACGTTTCAAGCCAAAAAGACGAACTTTCTACAAAACAGTTTAATTTTCTACCCATAAATATGAATCTTCAATAAAGAAGTAAATTTCCTACCAAATCATTCAATTTCCTACCAAAATAGTTGAATTTTCAGCCAAAAAAGCAAATTTTTAACAAAATGGTTGAATTTTCAACAAAATAAATTCTCAGCGAAAAAAATATAAAATTTTTAACCAAATGAGATGAATTTTCAATCCAAAAAGACGAAATTGAAATAAAATTATGAATTCTCAACCAGTAAAGATGATTAGAAGAAATTTCTACCAAATGAGATAAAGTTTTAAACTAAAAAGATGAATATTAACGAAGGAGTTGAATTTAAAACTAAGGAGGATTTTTCAGTCATGAAAAAGAAACAATTTCAACCAAATTTCAACAATTTTGAAAATTTCAACCAAATAGATTGATTTCCCACCAAAATATTTGAATTTTCAAACAAAGAAGACAGATTTTCAATATAACAGTTGAATTGTCAACCATAAAGACGAATTTTCTAACAAAAAGGAAGACTTTTTAACAACATTGTTAGATTCTCAACCAAAGAAATAAGATTTTCAAGCAAAAGACATGAATTCTTAAACCAAAAAGATGTAATTCAACTAAATTGATGGATTATCAACCAAAAAAGATGATTGGAAGAAATTTCTAGTAAAAGATATGAAGTTTCAAAGCAAAAAGACGAAATTCAACAATAGAGTGAAATTTTCAATCAAGAAAGATTTTTCAGTCGAGAAAGGAAAAAAATTTCAATCAAATTGTTGAAGTTTCAAGCAAAAAAGACCAATTTTCTACAAAGCAGTTGAATTTTTAACCGAAAAAATAAGAATTTTCAACAAAGAAGATAATTTTCAGCCAAATAGTTTATTTTTCTACCAAAGTAGTTGAATTTTTAACCAAAAAGACGTATTTTTGTTAAAAATCGATGAATTTTTAACAAAATTGTTGAATTTTCATCAAAATGATTAAATTCTCAACTAAATAATAAGAATTTTAACCAAAAGAGGTAAATTCTTAAATCAAAAAGACGAAATTCAACAAAAATGTTAAATCTTCAACCGAAAAATTGAATTGTTAAGTGTTGAAAATTATAAAAAGACCGGCGACCCGTTTTCGAAATAATCGACTTAAAAAAAAATTATGTGGATTTAAATGTTTATCTATTAGACTTGTATGTGAAATAATACAAATATAACACTTAAGCACTTTGTTTGTAATACAAAATTCGCTTTTTCTTTCGAATTTCCAAACTAAAAAGACGAAATTCAACTAAAATGTTGAATCAGTAACTAAAAATATGAATTGTTAACTGTTGAAAATTCCAGAAGAACTGGCGACCAGTTTTCGAAATAATCGACTTTTCCAAAAAAAAGTTCCTACGGATTTAAATGTTTATTTATTGAATTTTTATTTAAAACTTTACAAATATAACACTTAACTACTTTGTAAAATAAAATTCGCTTTTTTTCTTGAATTTCCAAACCAAAAAGACGAAATTCAACGAAAATGTTGAACCTTTAACCAAAGAAATGAATTGTTAACTGTTGAAAATTCTAGAAAAACCGGCGACCCGTTTTCGAAATAATCGACTTATTCCAAAAAAAAAAAAAAAAAATTATGGGTTTAAATGTTTATTTATTAAAATTTCATTTAAAACTTTACAAATATAACACTTAAGCACTTTGTTTGTAATATAAAATTCGCTTTTTCTCTTAAATTTCCAAACTAAAATGACGAAATTCAACTAGAATGTTGAATCAGTAACTTAAAAAAAGAATTGTTAACTGTTGAAAATTCGAAAAGAACTGGCGACCCGTTTTCGAAATAATCGACTTTTTCAAAAAAAAAAGTTTCTATGGATCTAAATGTTTATTTATTAAATTTTTATTTCCAACTTCACAAATATAACACTTAAACACTTTTTTTCTAATATAAAATTCGCTTTTTTTCTTGAATTTTCCAAACAAAAGATGAAATTCAACTGAAATGTTGGATCGTTAAGTAAAAAATGAATCGTGAAGTGTTGAAATGTCTAGAAAAACTGGCGAACCTTTACGAAAAAATCGAGTGTTTCAAAGGAAAATTTTATGGATTTGAATGTTCATTAATTATATTTTGATCTAAAATTATACAAGTATAACACTTAAAAACTTTGTAATACAAAATTCGCCTTTTTCTCGAATTTTTAACAATTACAACTTAAAGAAAATTCACTTTTCGATTTTTGAAGATTGCAGAAATTTAGAAATTGAATTTCCAGTTTTCCAATAAAAACAAGTGATAAAAACGTTATATTTACATAATTTCACATGGGAATTGGATAAATAAACATTTCAATCCATAAAAGATGTTAAAAACGATTTTTTCGATGATGGGTAGCTATCGGTAAATAATGTTTAATTTAAGAGGAAGGACGTTATTCTTGAATCATTAATTTCTTGGAAAATGTTTTGACACTGGAAAACATCACGCCCTTAAAGGTAAAAAAAGGAAAGAAACTTGTCAGAATTTTTTAAATTGAATTTTTAATGAATTCAATGTACTTACAAATATCTCTAGGTTTTCATTCTATCAAATTACATGCTGAAAAAAATTGGCAAAAGCTATAACATAAAGAAGTCGAAAGTTAAAATGTACATCAGCATATTGAATTTCTCTTTAGAAGAAATAAATAACCTCTCACATTCAAGAACTCATTTTCGCGTCTGAGATATTGATATTAATAACAATTTTATTTAATTGCCTGCTCCAAATATGGTCCAAGAATTTGGACGTATTAAATTTTAAATTCGTAATATTTGAGTCGCGCTCGCCAACTTTGTTTTCAGGACGAAAGCGTGAATAATTCAGAGCGAGTAAGTAATTTTCAAGTCTTTCCCTTTGCTGCTGGAGGCGAAGAGACGATTCGAAGATTCGTTCCGATCTTATCTTCGCTCCCATTAAAGTAACATTATATGCATTTCATCGCAGCATTTCAAAAAAGTTACAAAAAATTTTATTAATCAGCAAATTGCCTACATGTCGCCATAAAATAATTCTCTCTTTATCATTAAAGCGACTTTGATTATTGCGAGGTGCGTTACTTTTATTACTCAAAATGATACAAAATTATGTAAGCGCATGTTTCTCGAAAGTTATACAGTGCTTGAAGTTTGTAAGATTATCACTGTTCTTAATTTTTAATTTTCAGTGCCTATAAATGATAGAGTGTCATCATGTAGATTTTATATTATAAACATATAAAATCTTTGGTATTCTTTGAGGAGACCAAAATACAAAGAAGTAATTGGATGTATTTAGAGGAAGAAGACCAATGATTGCTCAAGAAATTTCTAGATTTTATGACTTTTTGCTAATGTTAAGTGGTTCTCTGATTTGAAAGATACATTCTCATTTATCACTCTACGAATAACCGAGACGCGAAATGCTTTTTCTTTCATCACATATTTTATCAGAGAACTATAAACATTATCTAGACTGGAATTTGTCGATATTTCAATTTTCCATAATTTTTTGGATCTTCCTAGACGTAAAAGAAAAAAAAGACAATAACAACTCACATAGTTTTTCTCGTGGATATAAATTTTATATTATTGAATAATTTCATCTCTTTTGAATAAAATTTATCTGATGCTGTACATTCGACTATAGTCAAAGTGAACTAATTATACTAGTTTCAATAAAAATTTATCTGTAAAGTAAGCGCGATTATATAAGTTTTCACTTTCACTTTCACTTCCACTTTTTCGAAATTCACGTTGGTTGTCTTTTCCTTGGGCAGTTTAATTGTTACGAAAATTAAAAAAAAACCAACGTGAATTTCGAAGAAGTGGAAGTGAGAATAAAAGTGAAAAAGTTACATAATCGCCCCCTGCACTTTTTGCAAAATAATTTTAAAAAGTTTAAACTGAATTTTTCTCAGTTCAAAAAAATTTGGATGAGTTTGAGTAATTTCTACGAAATGCAAAGTATATGCTACTGAATTGAATAGAAATTCAGTCAGACTTAAATGAATTTAACGAAAAAGTGAATTTTTGGTAAATTCTCAAAGTAAATCCAATTGAAGTCAACTAAAATAAAGTAAATTTGAAGGGTATGTAACTCAGTTAATTATATTCTGGTAAAATCAATGGGATCAGTATAATTTTATTTAAGTAAATTATCGTGAATGCTGCAGAACTTAAATTGTACTCAATGATTCAAAATAAATTCAACTTGAATATTTGCTAAATTCAAGTGATTTGTAGTGAGCTCCTGTGACTTAAGGTTATTCAAAGAAGTTTATGTGATGTTAAAAGAACTAAATTGAGCTCAATTTAACGGAATTTGAAGTGGATATAGCGAATTTTAAGTTTAGTGAATTAAATTCGATAAAATATAATTTTTTGTGAATTAATGAAAAGTCAATTGAATTGAATTGAACTGAATGAAATGAATTATAAATGAATTTAATTAAATTACATCATTACTGAATCCAATTATGTATGTTATTAAATTTATTAACTTACATTAATACCATTTCTTAAGTATTTGAAATTCATAGATATCACTTATATAGAGTTGAGGAAAATAAAAATCAAGAGCAGAATTTAATATCTGAGAGTTAAGAATTTCAAAAATCACTTCAAAGTCTGTCCCACAAGTTTTTTGTCTGATCACGCTACATTACCATTTTAGAATATGATTCGAAAACAATTATTCAGAATATTCATAATCCGAGCTAAAATTGTTAATATTATACTCACGAAGATTTTAGTATGGTTGAAAATCGATTTATCAAGTTTACAGTAAGTTTACAGTAAGTTTACAGTAAGTAAGTTTACATTTACCAAGTTACAGTAAATGATGATCACTATTTTTGCGTAATATTCATTATAAAATGTCTGATAACGCTCCATATTAATTTATCATACTATAAAATGGCGGATATTTTGAAACGATGAAGTCGAAATTGAATGAGTCGTGAAAACAGTCATTTTCCCAATATTTAAAAATATTTTTACCAGTTTGGTACATATTTTTGAAAGATTTTTGAAATTCTGTTGTTCTATTATATTCACATGTCCTGTCACGCAACCTTAGCAACGTGTAAAATTCATATCCATCACAAATATACATATTCCTTGATCTCTTAGTTTTACATTTTCATACTCTTTCGGGTTACCCTTGATCAAAGAAAATATGTTTTAGGCGGTTTGGAATTTTTTTTCGAAAATCTCGTTGCCTAAGATGCTCAACTCTTTGGCAATCAACCGTATCATCCATCGCAAATTATATGTTTTCTCAATAAGATAGTCCGTAAAAAATGTGTATTTCGACAAATTATACATAACTTTCGTTTTATATATAAACTATCGATAGATTAAACATATCTTTCTCAACATGAGGTAGGTGTAACAACTTCACTCAATTCAATTTCACTGCAATGAATTCTTGCTGAAAAAATCAGAAATGTTTTTGTTCAATTCCAGGTTAATCTTTCAGAAGTACGATGCTCTCTACAATACAATTTCGAATGTGCATAGTACTTTGAAATGTAAAACAATCCAAATAATTACAATCCTTCTAAATTTTGAATCTAAAATTCTAAAGAATTGAAATGTAGATCTTTTGATGATAAAAATGCCTTGCGTAAAAGGGTATTTAGTCTTCTAAATGAGTAGCACTGTGTTCGCGTTCTTGGCGAATGTATATCACGATCGAATCTTGAATCGGGTTGAAGCCGCGCAAGACATACCGCCATGAAAAAGAGTATGGGGATATGGGAATATCGGCAGATTCCCATCGATCGTTGTACGACTCGACGGATAATACCTTTGCAGTCGCGCGGGCCCGACTTTTACGGGACATCAATGAAACCGCGTGCGTGCTTTGCATTTGCTGAATGCATCGAGAATCTTACACGCACGTTGCACCAATGCACGCACACGCCGCGGAAGTCAGTCGATGCACATTGCACTCTGCAGCCACAAGAACTGCTATGAGCTATTCGATCCCGCTCTAGGGACCAAACTGACCATGGACTGTGAGAACTATACGAGATTGCAAAGCTCAACGTGCTTCGTGATCTGACTTCTTCTACAGATAAGCGAATCACTTTATTTCCACATTAACGTAATTCTGACGATTCGTTCTGACCATACGATTAAACACCTAGGAAACATACCTCAGCAACTCCAGCTTCGTTTCTCGAATATTTTAGCTCTGCTAAATGCTAAAAGCATTTTGTAGTTTTGTTTCTTTCCAGAGAGACGAGTAAACAAGGGAGAAGAGTTAACAAGAAATTTTTAATTTCAAATTAACCGCCTCAATAATTTCACCGCTAGGTGGCCACGTGTCGGTCTCTCTCGCGAGCACTGAAAATGAATCAAACTTTCCTGGCCCTTTCCTTTCATCTCATCATTTCCGTATCGATTACAGCTGAACAGATTCATTCTCCAAGAAGGAACAACTTGGAGCAGGTGTTTAAAACTTTTCATCATTTTAAGAAATATTCAAATCACGTCTCTAAGATAAGAAGCATAGAATACAGTGCACGAGTTCATGTAGGTAATGACGATTTACGAAAGATCTGTATCAATTGCGGGGCATCAAACCACCTCAATCATTTCGCCGCTAGGTGGCCACGTGTATGCCTCTCTCGCAAGCGCTCAAAATTAATCAAATCTTCCTGGCCCTTATCTTTCATGTCACCAGTTCTGTACTGATTACAGTTGAAGAGATTCATCCTCCAAGAAGGAACAACTTGGAGCTGGTGTTCAAAACTTTTCATCATTTTATAGAATATTCAAATCACATCTCTAAGATAAGAAGCATAGTTTACAGTGTACGAGTTCATGTAGGTAATAGCGATTCACGAAAGATCTGTGTCAATTGCGGGGCATCAAACCAACTTAATAATTTCGCCGCTAGGTGACCACGTGTATGTGTTTCTCGCAAGCGCTCAAATTTAATCAAATCATTCTGGCCCTTATCTTTCATCTCTGCATTTCTGAACCGATTGCTGTTGAACAGATTTATTCGCCAAGAAGGAACAGCTTGGAGCTGCTGTCCAAAACTTTTCATCAATTTATAAAATATTCAAGTCACATCTCTACGATCAAACTTTTCTGACCATCATGTTTTATCCCTCAATTTCCCTACCAATCACTGTTGACAGATCTATTATTTAAGAAGCAATAACTTGAAGCCGCTATCCAAAGCATTTAATCATTTTATGAAATGTTTAAATCATATCGCTACGATAAGAAGCATAGACTACAGCGCACGAGTTCATGTGGGTAATTGCGATTCGCGGCAGATCTGTATCAATTGCGGGTTATTAAACTGCCTCAACAATTTTGCCGCTAGATGGCAACGTGTCTGCCTCTCTCGTAAGCGCTGAAAATTAGTCAAACTTTCCTGGCACTTATCTTTCATCTCTCTATTTTTCTACCGATAAGTGTTGAACATATTCATTCTCCAAGAAGAAACAACTTGAAGCTCCGTTCCGAAACTTTTTATCATTTTATAGAATATTCAAATCACATCTCTAAGATAACAAGCATAGTTTCTAGCGCACGAGTTCATGTGGGTAATTGCGATTCGCGGCAGATCTCTATCAATTGCGGAGGCATCGAACCGCCTTAATAATTTCACCGCTAGGGGGCCACGTGTCTGTTCCTCTCGTAAGCGCTGAGAATTAATCAAATTTTCCCAGCACTTATCTTTCATCTCTCTATTTCCCTACCGATAACTGTTGAACAGATTCATTCTCCAAGAACGAACAGCTTGGACCTGTGGTCCAAAACTCTTCATCATCTTATAAAATATTCAAATTACATCTCTAAGATAAGAAGTATAAAATTCAGTAGATAATCGCGATTCGCGAAAGATCAGTATCAATTGCAGGGGCCTCGAACCGCGTCAATAATTTCGCCGTTAGGTGGCCACGTGTCTGCCTCTCTCGCAAGCGCTGACAATCAATCAAACATTCTTGGCCTTTATCTTTCATCTCTCCATTTTCGTACCGATCATTGCTGAACAGATTCATTCTCCGAGAAGGAACAGCTTGGACCTGCGGTCCAAAACTTTTCATCATTTTATAAAATATTCAAATCACATCTCCAAGATAAGAAACATAAAATTCAGTAGATAATCACGATTCGCAAGAGATCTGTTTCAATTGTGGGGGCATCGAACCGCCTCAATAATTTGGCCGCTAGATGGCCACGTGTCTGTCTCTCTCGCAAGCGCTGAAAATTAATCAAACTTTCCTATCACTTATCTTTCATCTCTTTATTTTCCTACCGATAAGTGTTGAACAGATTCATTCTCCAAGAAGGAAAAACTTGGAGCTCCGTTCCGAAACTTTTCATCAGTTCAGGAAATATTCAAATCACATCTCTACGATAAAATGCATAGATTTCAGTGCACAAGTTTATGTAGTAATTGCGATTCGCGAAAGATCAGTATCAATTGTAGGGCCCTCGAACTGCCTCAATAATTTCGCCGTTAGGTGGCCACGTGTCTGCCTCTCTCGCAAGCGCTGACAATCAATCAAACATTCCAGGTCTTTATCTCTCATGTCTTCATTTTCGAACCGCTTATTGTTGAACAGATTCATTCTCCGTGAAGGAACAGCTTGGACCTGCGGTCCAAAACTCTTCATCATCTTATAAAATATTCAAATCACATCTCTAAGATAAGAAGTATAAAATTCAGTAGATAATCGCGATTCGCAAAAGATCTGTTTCAATTGTGGGGGCATCGAACCGCCTCAATAATTTCGTCGCTAGATGGCCAGGTGTCTATTCCTCTCGTAAGCGCTGAAAATCAATCAAACTTTCCTGGCACTCAACTTTTATCCCTCCATTTTCCTACCGATAAGTGTTAAACAGATTCATTCTCCAAGAAGGAACAACTTGGAGCATGTTCCAAAACTTTTCATCAGTTTATGAAATGTTCAAATCACATCTCTACGATAAAATGCATAGATTTCAGTGCACAAGTTTATGTAGTCAATGCGACTCGCAAAAATCAGTATCAATTGCAAGGGCCTCGAACCGCCTCAATAATTTCGCCGCTAGGTGGCCACGTGTCTGCCTCTCTCGCAAGCGCTGACAATCAATCAAACATTTTTGGCCTTTATCTTTCATCTCTCCATTTTCGTACCGATCATTGCTGAACAGATTCATTCTCCGAGAAGGAACAGCTTGGACCTGCGGTCCAAAACTTTTCATCATTTTATAAAATATTCAAATCACATCTCCAAGATAAGAAACATAAAATTCAGTAGATAATCACGATTCGCAAGAGATCTGTTTCAATTGTGGGGGCATCGAACCGCCTCAATAATTTGGCCGCTAGATGGCCACGTGTCTGTCTCTCTCGCAAGCGCTGAAAATTAATCAAACTTTCCTATCACTTATCTTTCATCTCTTTATTTTCCTACCGATAAGTATTGAACAGATTCATTCTCCAAGAACGAACAACTTGGAGCTCCGTTCCGAAACTTTTCATCATTTTATAAAATATTCAAATGACATCTCTAAGATAAGAACCATAGTTTACAGCGCACGAGTTCATGTGGGTAATTGCGATTCGCGGAAGATCTGTATCAATTGCGGGGGCATCGATCGCCTCGTCTCGGTTACGGTACTCCAAGTGGATGACCCTCTTTTTGTTGCAAAGCAAACTTCCGTTTCGCGAATCGACAGATCGCAGATCGAATCTCGAGGACGACAATATTCGAGTGGAGATCGGAATGACAGATGAAGCGTTTAGTTCCAGCGGAACACGAGCGCGGGAATAGAAGAAATTTATCGACCTCTCGTAATCGAAGCGACTGATCGACTAGTGTACGGTCCTTTTCGTCGGATTTTACACGCAACGCATACGTGCACGGAGTTCTTCTCGGGTGATCCTTTGCGCATTCTAGAAATGCAATTATATATCGTATGCTTGAAGAGCTCCTCGTGAAATGGCGATAATTAATATTATGCGAATTTTCATAGACCCAGGCTTCACGTAAATCAAGTTTGCATTTCTGGTATGGTTCAGGTTCGCTTCGATGGTGGTAACGCTGTGAATTGCTTATGAATCATGCATATTCAAAGAAATATTTAGTCATAAATTTAATTGATTTTTAAGCGTTATTTATTTAAGAATTTCTATTCCTTTCCTGCAATATTCTACTAGAAAAAAATTCACCAGTCAATGGAGTGTAAACATTTTCGTTCTCTTTCTACCGTCATCTTCAGATAGTCTTCTCTAGTATTCGCCACAACCTTTTAATTTCTATAGACGTTATTTTTCATTCTTCTTCGTTTCATAGTCTTGAATTTGTTTTTTTTTTTTGGTGAACAAATCCAAATTTTGTGCATTATTTCACTTTCTCAATCATTTTTTCTTTATTTCACTTGATTTTCATTCTTCCTTTCTTCTTGAGTATTATTCGTATTTTTGACTAGAATGAATCTAAGCCAAATTTCTCCTTTACATTATTTAAATCTTTTCATAATACGTCTCATATTCCTCTTTCCTCTTGTACAATTATTTGAGCTTTCTTCATGGACAATTGTCAAATTGAAGGCAAACTTGAAGTCCCAGTAATATAACATTAAATTAGGAACTCATACTGATTTTTTCATATTTAATAAATACTTATTATCTTCCTCCACAAAATTGCTCAGTTCCTTTCTTTCATTTCTCTTCCTATTTACTCTAACTTCATATAAAAGCACCCCAAACGTCATTATCGAACGGCCTTCCAATTTCATTTAGTACAAGGATATATTAATTCCCTCATTTGTTTTTGACAGTAGCCTAAAAAACGCTTAACGTATCAAGTTTGTAAACTTTTGATGAACAAAAGTTTAACTTATGCACATTCTTTAAGACAAATCAACAATATTGTAAAAACCTTAACGTCTCCCACGATTTTGGCCATTTTAGTCGTCATTAACATCCGTGCTTTTTTCTGGTAAAATATTGTAGTTACAGTTGAGTGATAAAGACAGAAATTTGAAGCGTATTGTTTAATACAAGATTCAATAAAATTAAGCTTGAAATATTAACTTTTTCTTGCGAAACTTCTTTGCATCACTTATTATTAGTTTTAATTGTCCCATTTTATCAATTTCTTCCTTTATATTTACTTTTTTCTAAACTCCTCTCCTCAGTTTTGAAAATGAGTTTATACGAAATGTCTTTCTACGTTGATACGTCATTCGTATGCGATATTGCAGGAAGTAAAACTAATCGACTGATTGTGCGTCACCAGAAGAAAAATATTCTTTTTTACATTCATGTGATAACATGTTGTTTAAAAATTTAAAAAGATATGTTTCTTTAAAGTTCATTGATAACTCGTTTTCATCAACACGTTTTATCGTTTTCATCAACATAAATTTTGATGAATAACCAGCATTGAATGCATATTTTACAATTAAACAAACTTGTAGCCTCTGTCCCGCACAATATAAGTGACCATATATCATGCAGTGAAACGGTAAAAAATTTATATGAGACTGTCAGGCTGAAGTCGTTTTCACACTCGTAACGTGCAAAGCGCAAAATAAAAGGTGAGAATTCCACACCGAATTCAAAATTCTCTCCCAGCTCGAGCAATAATTCAATCATCCAGCAGGAATTTATTTACATTCTTCTTTATATAAGTGTGCCGCGCTACGTCTTTTTCACCAAATTTATTCTTAGTCCTTGAATTTCAGTATTTTTCAATAATCTTAAGACCATATAAGTATTATTTATTGACACTGAGGCGACAATTATTTTTATAACACGCGGATTTGAGTTGATCCGCTTCTCCTGACCCGAGAAGTAGATTCTCTTTTTTCAACTTTATAAAAAACATATAATACTGGAATGACATCTTCGATAAAAAACGACTTTCTAGTTCTTACAGGATTCTTATACATTGAGCACTGACTAAGGATAATTAACAATCATTCTAACTCAATTAATTTTATTTTTAGTCTTACTTTACACCTTTATCTTAAGTGTGTCCTTTGCAATTTCTTTCACTAATTAAGTCAATATGTGACACCGAGTCATTACAAAGGGCTTTTGTGACTCTCAGTCATGTCTTCATTCTAATCATTATATGAAACCGTTTTTTAATCAACTCGTCGATAAATGTCAACTGAACAATATAATAATTTTCTTCATGCTTTCGCCGCATTATGATTGAATTTGTGAGATAATTGTCTACGTAGTAAATACATATCAGAGTCTTTTTTTATAACCAATATTTTCAGTTTATAGATTGTACTACACTGAAGAGATTGTAAGAAAAGAAAATTTACAATCATTTCCGTCGAAATGTTTGAAAAAAGTTTATCGTATATATTTTGGTGATCTGCGAAATTTTCTCAATGCCACAAAAGTACAGTTAAGTTGAACACATTTTATAGTTAAAGCTGCAAATGTATTTTGAAAATTCAAATATTTCAAATATATTTACTTTCATTTATCAGTTTTAATTTTCACAGGAAAAATTAATATTTTTGTTTATGTAAGAACTTTTCATGCACTCATTCATGTATTCATACTTAGGTAAACAAAAACTTGGACCAAATTTTTGAAATATTAAATATGTTATGCATCGATTCGCATAACTTTACAAGCTTATTTGTGTCTGTAGTAGTTCAATTGAAAATTCTTCAAATTTTGTGATCAATTGTAAAATAATTGAAGATTAACTGCTTAATATAAATAAAAGATTTTCATAAGGCCGAAAAATGGAAATAAGTTCTTGAAATTTATGCAAGTGGACTTATATATATTTTTTTGAACACGCAGATATTTGGATTAATTTTTTTTAGCTAACATGGGCAATGGTTTAAATATGTAGAGAAAAAGAAAAAATCACGGATCAAGAGGAAAGTAATGAATTTCTCGTAGAACAAATAAAAAATCAAAATATTAATTAACTCTTAGTTTTATCAGTTGCTTCATTTCATTTCTATTTCAGTAATATAAGTGTAAATACAATTTTTCCAAGCGGTCCGAAGACCCTGATGAAAATTCTGTAAAAAGTAAGCAAAGTATTTATGTATTTTCTCTAACGAGATATTACACGAAAAGTATGGCAATTTCAGCATTTCTCAAAGTTATTGTTAATTCCCGACGTATCTAGAATTTCTAATGTTCATAGTAACATTTTGTCAAATAAAAAAGAGTCCAGTTTTATTGGCCAAACAAAAGCTGTTCTTTTTATTCACGAAATATTTTTCTATGGAAAATTTTTCGTCATAAAAGTTCACGATGAAAAGACAATTTATTAAAAAATACACCTATATAGCCTAAACCAATTCTAACTTAAAAGGGCTTGCACATCCCGGTTTCTTTCTGATTATGTTTTTTGGTTGCCTCCAAAGTATTTTAAGCCTAGAGTGAAAAAATTAGGTTAGGCCCTTTTTAAAGAAGGTCAATTCCTAATTTGTCTCTTCGGATTTCTTAGCATATTTTTATAAAAATCCATAAAAAGTGAATCTTTATTATGCTGAAACTCTTTCATTTCTTATTTTAAATTTATTAGTAAATTCAAAAAAATATATAACGTTTCATCTCTGATAGTCTGCAAGATATAATCTTCAGAAGTGAGTTTTTAGTTAAAAAATATTTCCATTTTGATCTTTTGTGAAATATCTCTTCTTTTGTGCATTTTAGGTGAACATCGTATGCTCTTGGATTGATGTATACTCATTTACCTACGAGTTTGAATGAATTTGATGTTCTAGCTCTAATAAGTTCAAAGTTACGGCATCCCAAGGAAAAATAAATTTTATGTAACACTCAGCTTCTTTCAAATATCTTGTTTTCCTTGCATCATACGCTAAAATGAACTAGTATACGGGTTCGTTTGATAAGTTAAGTAAATTTTCCGCTGGATGGCGCAAAAATAAATTTTATAATATATGGCCAAGAAATAGCACTCTTTAAACTAACCTCTACCAAGCTTCTGCCAAAACCAAGGCTTAGTTTGCGTTTGAAGTGAGCGTGTCAGTAGCTTTGAAAAAAATGGAGAAAGAAGAGTTACGTGCAGTGATAAAACATTGTTGTTTAAAAAATTGAACGGCCGCAAAAATCAAAGTCGAGCTAGACGAAGTTCACGAGGAGTCTGCTTCTCTGTTGAGAACCGTTTATTTTTGGATAAACAAATTTAAACGTGGCCAAACCACAACTAAAGATGGTGCGCGCTCCAGGCGCCAAATTAAGGTCACCACATCGGATATGGTGGAAAAAATTCATCATTTGGTTATGGAAGATTGCCGAATCAAGTTGAGTGAGATTATCAGGGCTGTAGGCATCTTCATTAAACAAGTCTATAACATCGTGACTGTGGATAAAACCTGGATCCACCACTATACACCCCAGGCAAAGCAGCAGTCAAAGCAATGGGTACTATCTAGTGGAAGTGCTACAAAGGAGGCGAAGACTGTTTTGTCAGCTAGGAAGGTAATGGCCACAGAATTTTGGGATTCTCAAGGAATTATCCTCATTGAATACTTTGGAGAAGGGTAAAACTATAACGGAAAAGTACTATGCATAATTATTGGACCGTTGGAAAGCCACGCTGCAAAAAAACAGCAACGATTGGCGTACAAAAACTGCTGTTTCATCACGACAACGCACCGGCTCACACTTCCGGAATTGTAATGGTAAAAATACACGAACTGGGCTTCAAATTAATTCCTCATCCACCCTATTCTACAGATTTGGCTCCATGCGAGTCATTTCTGTTCTCCAACTAGAAGACCGGGCTCGGTGGGAAGAGATTCTCATCCAATAAAGAAGTAATCAATACCGTAAGTGTGTACATATTTTGCATACCTCGAGAAATCTCACATTTCTAAAGGGATGAAAAAATTGGAATCTCGCTAGACTAAGTGTGCAGCCCTCGAGAGAGACTATGTTGAGAAGTAAAGGCAAACTTTTCAAAAAAACAATCTTAATTCATTTCTTACCGAACTTGGTAAACGATCTCCGTGATTGTTATTTACACAACACAAAACAAGGAAAATAAGATGTTTCAAAAAGAACTGAATGTTCCATGAAAATCGTTTTTCTTTGGCACGCCGTAACTTTAAACTTATTTGAGCTAGGATATTGTATTTTCTTAGATTTGTAGGGAATCGGGTCTACTCAAACCAGCACACATACAAGATTATTAAAATGCATAAGAAAAGACACATTTCAGAAAAAATAAAAATAGAAATATTTTGTTTAACTAAAAACTGAATTCTGAAAGTCAAATCTCGTAAACTATTAAAGATAAAACGTTCTTTTTTTTTAATTTACAGATAATTTTATACACATCAATTTCTGTGATGAATATAACAGGCGCTTGATGCTCCAAAATGCAGAGATTCCCATTAAACTCAATTTTTGTACCTATTTTCAGGATTCTTGAAGGTGCGAGGATATTGCACGATGTTGAACACTCACATCTTATTTCAAAATGAAAAATAAAACAGTTTCAGTAAACACGGCTGGTCTATCCATGAGTTTTTATGAAAATATGCTAAAAAACTGGATTTATTAGTTTTAGAGATAACCAGTGAGATACGTTTTTTTCCAAGTTGGAAAGAATTTCTGACCGCAGGGGAAAAAAGGTCTAAATTGTGAGATTTAGATGAAGCTCTGGATTCGACCTAATACGGGGTAGTTTATGAGGCCGTATAGCTCGTGATATTTACAATGATGTCGGCCACGTGAGCGCGCATAAAATCATTGAATCGCATCTGCGTCGAGGACTCCCCACTGGTTTACGCCCGGCATACATCTCCATATTATACCCACTGTAAATACTATGCTTGCATGAGGAAGATTTAATTTCCACAGGGCTCCAGTTTATACGCCGCTCGATAGTAAAGGCTGAGTCTTTGTCTTCTGACCGCTCTGGAACGATTTATAGGCGACTATTCACCTGACGCTGATATACTGTGTCAAGTTTTCCTGCTGCAAAAATTTCACATGGGATGTCATGAGACATGACTTCGGTATTTTCCTCTGACATTCGTATTAAAGGATATCTTAGATCACAAGTATCATTCAGCAGTAGATCACAAACTCAATCAAAAACCAATGTTAAGCTTTCTTACTAATACATTGAGAAAAAGGTTTGGTTGGCCGAACAAAAGTTTGGTTGTCGCAAACAAATTTTTGGGTTGCTATACTGTTTGATCAATAGAGTGACATCAAAGAAAGAGACTTCACATTTACAACAACAATAATACTTCATCGCAATTTTCTTAATCAACATTTTGCTGAAAACAAATACTTTTCAGTTAAACTAAAGAAAATGTGCGATAAGAAGTGAGACATTAAGAGGAACATCGATACAGAATGTAGTCCTTAATCTAGGATTTATGCATTATCTCCATACAGAAGAAACTTCATATTTTTTTCAAAGAGCAATACTTTTCTTCAACCTCTAGTCATGCATTATGAAAAATCGGATTTTTTACCATGAAAATTCTGTTTAGCAGTTATTCTTTGGACGTAAAGTTGCTTATTAAAATCTCTTTCACATTTCTTCTTCTAAATTATAATAAGTACACTCCTTTGCGCTTAACTTTTTAAAACCTTGGTTTCAGTTCAGAAGGAGACATGTTTTTCTAACACGAAAAAAGCACGGGATTATTACGTAAGACACAAAGCTTCAAGATAAACTAAAATGTTCTGAATTTACTTTATGCAAAATTTCGTCCATGTTGATATAAGAAGCCTGAATAATCAAGTATAGCTGTAGAGGTATTTTGTAGCTAGCCTTAGTCCACGCGTTTTCTGCGTTTATTTTCGACCTCTGCACCTGCCTGGAAGTGAAAAATATTATATCATTATTTATTATTGTACAAATTCTTTATTTGATGTGCGAAATTTCTTTCTGCATTAAATTCAAATTTTATTTCATTATCTTCATTGATTTTTGAAGAACTAAAGCTGGTTGTTTGGTTCTATTCTTTCTCTCATAAATCTTATAGAAATAAGATATAGGTGCCAAGATTATGAAGAAGATGTTAAAATCTGAGCTTTTTTTAAAATAATGCAAACCTAAAATAACAAGAAGTTACATACCTTACTGATTGTCGATTCATTCTCGATATTTTTCTGAATTTGACTATTCTTAGAATTAGGGTTCGGCAGAGCTAAATCATTAGACTTACTGACCTGGCTGATGGATTTATTTAATAATGAATTACTGTTACAAGGATCTTGGGACTTTAGAATCAGCAAAGAATTCTTCAACTCCAGTTCAAATTCAACTTGAGTGCCCAACAACTCATTCTCTAAAAGCTTCTCCAGGAAGTTACTGCCAGATGTAAAAGCATTAAACGCTTCAAAATGAATTCACTCAGCTGAGAATTAAAAATTGCTATCTATTATTCATCTAATATTCATCTTCTATAAACACTCAAGAGAAGTATTTTGAACCATGAAAAAGTAGAACGAACAGATACAAGACAATCAAATCACATTCGCCTCAGCATAAAAGCAGGTTAATATTTTCAAGTCTTAGGTTTAGGTCATATTTGATATTTATAGTTCGGGAATTACCGCATTTGAGCAAACTTTAAGAAAACTGTATTTATATTTTGAAACAAAAAAATAGAATAATTCAGTTAAGGCACTGACTAGTGTTACGGGATTTTCTGTAATATTAACCTGGTCAAGTATAACGCTGGGGCTAGAGTGACGCTAAATTCCGTAACTTAAGCCCTGAACAGGATAGAAAGGTGTTAGTTTTACGGAAAATTCTATAACGGTAGGCAGATCGCTTTTATAAAAGAAAGTGCTCAATTTTTCGTCTTTTTCTTAGTTTTATTGTGCGCGGGGGGTGGGAGAAGGAATCCGCCTGGCGCTCAGGCTAGAGAGCCCATTGAGTTGCACCCATGTCTGGGTACCTTCACGGAGGGTAGATCTCGGTGCATTCGTTGTTTCTATCGTTCTGGAAATATACCTCTCGGGTGCCAGGTATACTACGTGGCATATTGAAAGACGGGGACCTCTTTGCAAAGCAAAATGAGCCTCAGCCACTATGCCATCCGGCAGCCTCCCTAGCCAGCCCAGGGTAAACGGAGCGATCCTTTCTGAGGTCATCAGCTAGATGCCCTCAGTGCACTTTTCTGGTGTGTAAATACAAGTTTATGTCTGTGTGTGTGTTCATTACTCAAAATGGACCAGCGACAACCGAGCAGTCGTCCCCTCGACATGAAGCCTCTTTGTAAGGAGATCGCTAACACTTTTTCGAGTCTCTCAAAATCGACTAGTGACCCCCAAGCATAGTCCCCTCGACATAAAGCCTCTTACTTGGAATGTCAGTAGTTCCTTTTGAGGGGACCTACACTTTAAGGTGGGTTCCAAACTTCCAAAAGCCCGGTAGAAGTACATAGAAAAATTTCAATTGTTACCGGCACAGGGATCGTATTCCAGTCCTCCTGCTCGGAAGCCTGACGAGCTCTCGCCTGAGCCACCGGGACTCTTATGCTCAGTGTTTACTTGTACAAGAACATCGCACGTTTTTTTCCATAATCTTACTCAGCAATCGTAATTATTATCAACGAACAGAATTGTATTGAATGTTCCAATGAATAAAATGACAGATTGAGAGGATTATAGAAAAGAAAACATAAGTCAAATAACTTTGGATATAATATATAATAAATAGTATTAAAACTTATTTTGGTTCTATTTCTCCTGCTCATTCTATAAAAACAAGTTAAAAAAATCTTATCTTGAATTTATCAATCACTGAATTAAAACCTGAAACATTATGCTATACTTTGAATTCAATTTAAGAAAAGTACTATTCAGGTTTTCATGGAAATTAAAAAAAAAACGCACGACAAATTTTATTGCTTTCATCACTATAGGAGTAACATATAAATATCTCTGTATATGAAAACTCAAAATTCTGAAGCCAAATGTTGATCTTGAAGCATCTTCCCGTAGGAATCTAGCCTACTGCAATAAAAGGATTTTATCTCGCGAAATAACATGAATTAGAATTTATTTTAACAAAAAACTAATTTATTTTGCTAGATATTTGAGAGTTTCTTTGTTTCAATGCTTCAAATATTAATAAAACCTACAAAAAGCAGAATTTCATCACTTACCTCGGAACGGGTCTACTCGGCATCCTCTTCATTCCTCCGGAATCTGTTGAGTCTTAACATCAGCCATTCTGGTTTCTTGCTCAAATCAAGCCCGATTAATTTGTCATTGGTACAATTTGCTCACACAGACAAATCAAACCGGACACTCAAACTGAAGAGACGCGGTTTTTGCTTATCGTGGACTGCGGAGTTGTGGCGGCGCTGTTCCCCATAAGTCAAAAGAGGGCGCATACGCAGTCGCGTGCTTGGTTGGCTCAACGAAATTCTTTGATATAATTAACAAACAGTGCTTAACCAAATTTTTTATTTGAGCCAAATGAATTTTTTGGTTAGAACAACTACATTTTTAGTAATGGCAACAAAATTGTTGTGAGTCAAACAAAAAATTCTCAACAAAATAATTTTGTTGCCATAACATTTTTTCTTCAGTGCATTATTTTTAATCTCATATTTCTCAATTTTTACATTCCCCTAGTTTTCTTTTATCAGAAGTTATTATATTCCAATCTATTTTTCTGGTTTAAAAAGCTTCTGGTTATAAATAACAAAGTGTAAAAATTCGGGCAATAAAGATTTGTGTCTCAGAGCATTGCATCACGAAAGGTATGTTCGAGGCTCGAGTTTACAAGGCATGACTGGTCCTAGGACTATTATCTTGACACTGCATGGCCTCTGACACGAAACACAATTTCTCAGAGTCTCGAGCAGATTTAATGTACTGACCGAATGAGCATAAATTTATGCTGCAGTATTTATATTTCATAATTATAACGACGTTGAGATAATTGGACTCTTCTCACCGGAAAGTGACGTACATATGGTGCGCGGAGTTTACTATTTAAATTTTAATTGATCCTCGAATCATACGCCTCGGCATCATTCATATGTAACGAGATACTATAAAGTAAGTACATATGATTTATGGCTAGCCTAACAAGTTGAGCGAAACGTACGAACGAGTACCGATCGTTTGGAAATAAGGGAGTCTTCAGTCAGCGTGAGTATAAGGGTCGGGAAAAAGGAAACGTTTGATATTAGCTGAAGGCCTTGCGACATCCCGTTATGCGCTCGCGTTCGATTGCATTGGAGGACAAGGGCACGACCCATCCTGATTATGATTCCAAACAGACTTTCTTCTTGAGCAACCCTGTATAATAAAATGGCCGGAAAAGGGCATACACGAGATCGGTACCAAGAGCGGATCCGATCTGGTACCGCTTTGATCCAGTATCGGTTGCAACATTGTACTCTGCCGCAATGACGTTGATGTCGCGCAAAAAATACGCAGAAACTTCCGCCTTCTTCTAATGGGGAGACACAAGATGTACTCACAGTTCTTTGAGATTGAAAGGACACTTACTCATTGTTACGATTCAACGGCGGAGAAATGTGACTCGGAAGAAAGCCGGTCAAGAATATATTCTGAATGGATGTTAATCGTACTATGGTTGGAATGAGAGATGTGTACACCAGAGTGATCCAAAAATGCATTGCGAAAATTTTCGTTGATGTTAGAGGGCAATAACCTCCCCCTCATCAGTTTGTGAGATTCCTGAAAATAAAGAGATTCGATTCTATTTAATGAGTCAATACTAATACCTGCCTCATGGGTTTTAAAAATGTATGCATAGGACATACATGGGGAAATACAGTTATGGGAAAAATGCGTTTCCTGGTTTCAGTATCTTGTTCAAAATTCGTTAAAGAATAAAAAATTGTCAAAAATTTAAAAGTTGTATGATCGCACTTTCAAATTATATGAAACTTTTTTCTAAAATTTTCAACTACGTGCCTCCCATTGATAGGGTGCGTAAGTTTTGAAACCTCATGCTCCTTTCTTACGTAATTTTTTCCGACTAAGTTTTTTTCGTGAATTCATTACTTAATTGAATATGCATATTTAGATTTCTTTCCTTTGATGCTGTTACAATTGTCAATAACTTAACATAAAAAATGTTTCTATTTAATGTAGCAGGTACTACAGTAAGCACTAGATCGCGCTGACAAACAGCTTTTTGAAATGAAGTATG
>JAUMHM010000016.1:38115605-38136345 GCA_032362435.1 Melikaiella ostensackeni | reverse complement strand
TAAGTATGCAAAAAATTAGACCAAAATATGCAAATTTCTGGCCGTTAAATTGTCCCCCATGAAACAGGAGTCAAATAAACACCTGTAATATCCCACAAGCATGTTATTGTTTTTATTTTTAACTGAAAATTGATTTTTTGTCGCAATCCGCAGCCGAGTCTGTCCCAATTTTAGGTTAGTGTCACTCTTACATTGTCAGCTTCCACAACCATTTCCTCAAATCTAAATACTTTCTTTTAATCAAACATTTTTTGCCTAAATTCAGCACTGCTTCAGCTTAAAAACATAAGTTTGTTTTATCTTTAATTAGTCATTTCGATATTGCAAAAAGTTTGTTCGCTCTTCTAAAAATTTGTACTTTTTCGGTTAACTAGTTCTGTACTGACACCCTTGAACTGTGCTTTTTAAAAAAAAACTAAATTATGCATTTGTTCACATTAATTGTTTAAAGAAATGACAAGTGCTATTCAGTGTCAGTTTGCTTCCCTTAGAAACTATTTAGCATGTGTCTAGCAATAATTTTACACGAAAGAATTATTCTAACTAAGCTAAATTGTCGAAATTTTGCATTTATTTATAAAATTGGTTTATTACTCATACATTGTGAAAAAATGTCCAATAGCAGCCAACAAAAAAAAACGTACCCAATGGATTTCGATATACTTTCACCTATTTGAGTCCCATCAAAATCGATGATCCAGTAGGGCCATCTTCCGGTTCTAGCCTCGTTATGCTAACGGAAATCAAGGACTTGATATGGTATGGGTAAGAAAGGTATGTGTAGGAGAAGGAATAGGTTTTAAATAAGTCTAGAAGTCGAGTGTTGTTCATTCAAACGACACACTCATCCCACAACACCACTCCGAAACGGGTCACTGATCGATCTCTCTAGCAATCAACCTAGTTGAAGAGCTTCGCAAAGCCATTGAAATAACGGGAATAATTAAAACAATCCACTAAGAGAATCTCTTCACGCGGGCCCATTAGTATCCAAAATCTTTCGTTTCAGGCGTCACTCTTCTTCTTATGAACAACTGCTTTCCATACATCCCCTATCCTTGCATACATACTTTGCTTCTGTTAAATCAACACATCGTTTCATGCAGGCTCTTGTGTTTCTGTGACTTCTAATACCCTTTCGCTTCAGAGTCTCATTCACACATTCCAACCATTCATTCTTCGGTCTGCCTCTGGGTACGCTACCGCTCACTGTACCTAGAAAAACTTGATTCGTTAAACGTTCTTCACTCATACTCTCAACATTATCAAACTCTCTCAGCAAATTTCTTTCACTCTTGTCAAACGATGTTTTTTCTACACTACATTCCGTGAGAACCCATTCATTAAAGACTTTGTCCATCAGCGTCTTACCGCACATATTCCGCAGGAACTGCATGCCAACCGCGTTCACTTCACTCTTATCCTTTTCTTGATACGTTCAGGTCTCGCTACCATATAGCAATGTGGATGCAAGCACAGAGTTGTATATTGCAGTTTTTACTTCATTCGTTACATGCTTACTTCTGGCAATAGCTTGTAAACTGCTGATAATCTTTCTACCCTCGTTCATACGTCTGGATATCTCTGTATGTATCTTTACCCCAGCAGCAAATGAACTGCCAAAATACACGAACTCATCAACTTGTTCTATCCTCTCTTCATTTAAGGCAATGTTGCACACTGTTTTTTCACTCCTTCTTTCAAACACGATAATTTTTGTTTCATTTGCGTTTATCATAAGACCCATACTTCTTACATTTTTTTTATATGCTGGTATCCAGTCTGCTTATCATTGTCTGCGAATCGTCGACTGGTTCTTCCGTAACAATCTTATCATCTGAAAATGCCAGTTCACGTGCTTTCACTGTCCCGAGATCAACACCTTCTTCATCTACGAGAGACATTCTTAGATATTTGTCCATGTATATACTGTACATCCAGAAGGCCATAACGCAGCCTTCCCTTACGCCTTGCTTAATATCAAACCAATAGCTCAGTTGTCCATTCGATCTTGCTTTCGCTTTAGTACCATTATATATTCCTTTTATTGCTCTTAGAAGCCAACTATTCACTCCATACTCTTTTAGGACTTCCTAAGGTTTAGATCCATTCACCTTATCGAAAGCTTCTTCTAGGTCAACAGATGCACAGAAAACCCTTTCGCTTACTCTTAAACTCTTTTTTATGATCTGCCTCAAGCTAAATATCTGATCCGCACATGATCTTCCTAGCATAAAACCACAGTGGACTTCCCACGTCCCCTCCTTAGTTATTCCCATGACCTTCTCAATAAGTATTTTGGTAAGTGTTTTCCCCACGGTACTTAGTAGGCTAATCGCTCTATAATTAGTACATTCGTCTTTATTACCCTTTCCCTTGTAGACTGGGACGATAATCGCCTTTCTCCAATCATTTAGAACTGAACCCTGCACAGCACACATATCCATAGGTCCAGTCAGACACACAATGAAATAGCCGCCACCGCTCTTAAGCATTTTAGCGCTGATACCATCCACAGCAGCAGCCTTACCATTCTTCAGCTTTATTGTGCTTGTGTATTAATCCTGGCGCTGGGTATAATTTCGTTCAAAATAAGAGGTCCCCTCAAAGAGACAGTCGTATTCTATAGATTTCGACGTGCTGATTTTGAAAAAGATATTGATTTTTCCGAAAAAAGGTTTCATATTTTTATAAACAATATTTTATAAACAATTGCTTTAAATAAATAACAACAAATTTTTATATTTTCTCGGTGAAATTAAGTAAAATCACATAAAAAAGGTATCGCGCTTTTTTCCTCAGGAACAATGGTTCTCGAGTTATGAATTTTTGAAAAAATTGGAAAATCCCGAAAAAATTCCAGAAGTTCGAAAACGATGTAGCTTCGAAAGTGTAGTTCGTACGAATAACTACCATTTCACATTTTTTATCCATCACTGTATGGTATACACGAATTCGTACTAAAAACATTAAATTGTTTGTTAATAACAATTGTTACAATAACGAAATGACGAAAATTACTTTTTTCACAGGGTTTTTATTTTATACCGATATTTTACTTGACCTAGCTTAATTTTCGTAAAATTTTTTTCATGAAAATTATTAATTTATGATAAATAAAACCTCTTTATGTAGTAAAAGTAAGAAAATTGAGCTATTTCTGTAATTTTCGTCATTTTGTATTGTAAAAATTGTTATTAACGAACAATTTGGTGTTTTTAGTACGAAATCGTGTAAGCCATACGTTAATGGATAAAAAATGTGTGATGGTGATTATTCGCACGAACTATTCTTACGCAGCTACATCGTTTTCGCACTTCTGGAATTTTCGAGATTTTTCAATTCTTTCAAAAATTAATAACTCGAAAGCCATTGTTCGTTGGAAAACATCGCACGATACCTTTTTTATATGATTTTATTTAATTTGCCTGAAAAAAATATAAGAATTTTCTTTTGTTTAATAAAAGAAATTGTTTATAAAAAATGCTACCTTATTTCAGAAAAATCAATATCGTTTTCGAAATACTTGCGTATTTTTTTTATGTAGAATCTGAATCTGCACTAAAAAATATAGGTTCACTTTGAAATTTTAACATTACCTCCCTCCCGCCCCCAAAGGGTGGGGTGTAGGGTAAATTTTTGCGGGGTCGCTTTTCCCACTCGAAAATAATTAAGTTTTTAGTGCAGACATTTTTTTCGTTAAATGCGCATTTCTTGAGATATTTCGATGTCTCAAGATAAAAGAAACAACCTGTATAACCCTTACGTTCGAACCGAGGTTCTAAGCTTCGCGCGTTTTGTTGCATGCCGCTAGATGAAATTTGGTGTTATATATATTCATGCATTTTCTATTTATATTTATATATTTTATATATATATATTTTTGTTCTTCTACTTTCCTTATTTTTAAATTTCGCTCATCTAACTTTCATTATTTTTATTTTCTGAGTAGACATTATTATTCAAGGAATATATTATAAAAATATATATTATATCATTCAAAATACATGATATGTCAATAATTATATCATATATATATATATAACGTATTAATTCAGATAATATATTAAAATATATTATTTTCATTCTTATTGCTAATCGGTGCCCTATTAGCCATGAAAACTTATATTAAATTTTATGGAAAGTTCAAATAAAAGTTCTATAGAATTTGTATGAAGTTTTGAAAAATTCCATTGAACTTGTATACAAAGTTTAAATGATCGCTCTTGAACTTTTATGAAATACTGTTTACACTTTTACAGAAATGTTGTGTGAATGTTGATAAATATTTATTCAAGGTCTGAAAAATTTTTTAATTCATAAATTTTGAAAACTTTCGTCAAAATTTTTGGAAAATGCACTTGAAACTTCGCGGTAAACTTTGGCTAATGAGCTTAGGAAGAAGTCACTGAAAGTTTCAGTGAAGTTTTTGTTAAATTTGCATCAACATTTATGCAAGTTTGGTATGTAATTCTATTGTTACTTTCAGTTAATTTATTTTGAATTGGAAAACGAAATGAGAGTTTTTTAGAGTAGAAAGCCACCCAAAAATTGCAAACTTTGGTGTCTTTTGGTCTTTTTTTACCAAGTTTTTAGTCATTATCAATAGGAGTGGTTTTTGGTATATCTTACCCCCACTATTATTTGAGAGATTATCAAAGAGTTTTCTAGGAGATAAGATCAGCAAAAATGTACAAATTACAAATCATTTGTTGACAAACTTGGATGCCGTTTGGTCGTTTCTTACCAATTTTGTAGTAATTTTTAATAGTGGTGGTTTCGAAGGGTTTTGCGGGATTCCTTACTCCGAATATTGTTTGAGAAATTATTGAAGATATAAGATAAGATATATAAGATATAAGATCAGCAAAAATTGGAAAAATTAGGCTTTTCTTAACGGTTTTCTTATTGTTAAAAAAATTATTTATCTTTTGGGTTAGTTTTAAGGGGGTTTTCGGGGTTTCTCATTACTGCCGTTTTCCGGGGCATTTACGAACGAGGATTTCTGAGGGTGAAAAAGCACCAAAAAATTAAAAGTTTGATGCCGTTTGTCTTTTGTTACCAATTTTTTAGTCTTAGTCATTTTCAAAATGACTGGTTTTGAAGGGTTTCGCGGGATTTCTTACTATTATTCCAGAGATTATTGTAGAGATTTTTTCAGGAAATAAGATCAGCAAAAATTTAGGAATTTCAAGATTTCTTGACGAGTTTTTAATTATTTAAAAATCGTTTATCATCAGGGTTGGCTTTCAGGATTTTGCGGGTTTTCTCACCACGGCTATTTTTCGGAGGAGTACGAATGAGAATTTCTGAGAATAAAGAGCTACTGAAAAATTACAAACCTCGGTGTCTTCTGACCTATTTTGACCAATTCTTAAGTTATTTTCAATCGAAGTAGTTTTGAAGGGTTTGTGGGATTTATTAATCCCACTTCTATTCGAGGGATTATTAGAGAAATTTTTTCAAAACATAAGATCAGAAAAAATTTACAAAACCTAAGGCTTTTCTTGACGATTTTCTGATTATTAAAAAATCATTCATCACCAGGAGTGGTTTTTAAGTCTTTTGAGGTTTTTTTACCACTGCTTTTTCCCGAAGGATTACAAATGAGAGTTTTTGAGATTAAAAAACCACTAAAAAGTCATAAGCTTTGGTGTATCTTGATCGTTTTGACCAATTTTTAATTTGTTTCAATGTGGGTGGTTTTGAAGGGTTTTCCGGGATTTCTTATCCCGACTATTTATTATTCGAGGCATTATTAAAGAGATTGTCTCAGGAAATAAGATTGACAAAAATGTGCAAACTTTAAGCTTCTTTCTGACGATTTTCTGATCATTGAAAAAAACGTTTATCATTATGAGTGGTTTTCAAGAGTTCAGCGGGATTTCTTACCATAGCCATTCTCTGGGAGTTTACGAATGAGAGTTTTTGAAGATGAAAAAAGAGTGAAAAATTACAAAGTTTGGTGCTTTGTGATTGTTCAAAAAAAAAATTGGTCATATTCAATAGAGGGTGGTTTTTAAGGGTTTTTGAAATTTCCTTCCCCACTATTATTCGAGGGATTCTCCGAGGGATCACGAATGAGAATTTTTCGGTGTAATAAGTCTCCAAAAAATTAAAATCTTCAGCTCCTTTTGGTTGTTATTTCGATTTTTTTGCCATTTTTAATAGAAGGTAGTTTTTAAGCGTGCGGTCAGGAATTAGATTCATTGAAAATATTCTGGCAATGACTCATAATGGTTCGAGTATTTGTTTTGCTATTTAAATGTTAAATTTGTCAACTCTGCAGTTATACATACGGAAATTACGTTAAGGGTTGTTTCACACCCACTGAACTTAAAAGTTGTCCATATTTACGCTCACAATGTATTTTTAATTC
Organism: Melikaiella ostensackeni; assembly: GCA_032362435.1. Classification (NCBI taxonomy): domain Eukaryota; kingdom Metazoa; phylum Arthropoda; class Insecta; order Hymenoptera; family Cynipidae; genus Melikaiella; species Melikaiella ostensackeni. The sequence goes on along the minus strand of JAUMHM010000016.1, from coordinate 38,129,966 downwards.
GCCGCAAACATTTTCGACAAGAAAAAGTTCATTACAGGCCGAATTCATTTCAAATCTTACCGATTTGACGAAAAAAAACTTTTGACGAAGTAAAATAATAAAATGATTTTAAATTGGCTGAATGGATCAATTTTTAAATATATCATACGATCAAATAATAATGTTTTAATAGCTCCTGCTAAAATCGGTAATGATAATAATAATAAAATTATTGTTATTTCAGGCCTAATAGAATTTTTGACTTGGATTTTTAGAAACTGTCGTTAAAATTTTTGTAAATTGCTCGAAACTCGCTGTAAAATTAGGTCCATAAACCCCAAAAAAATTTGCTAAAAGTTTCAGTGATTGGTTTTTCAAAAATTTTCATCAACATTTATGTAAAAGAAACAATATATCTTTAAAATATTTCAAAAAACTTGCCTAATGAGTTGCGATGGATTTTTGTTTTCCAATTCAAAATAAATTAACTGAAAGTATGAGTAGAATTGCATGTGAAACTCGCATAAATATTTTTAAATATATAATGTTTTCATTATTTAATTTTTTCACATTAATATTGATGGAAATTTTACACAAACTTAACTGAAACTTCCAGTGACTTTTCCCTAAGCTCATAAGCTAAATTTTACCGCGAAGTTTTAAGCACATTTTCCAAAATTTTGACGAAAGTTTTCGAAATTTTTAATTTAAAAATTTGTCAGACCTTGAATAAATATCTTTCAACATTTATAACAAAAATGAGAATAATATACTTTAATGTATTATCTGAATTGTGCGCCGGCACAAGGCATTATCCGCAGTTTCCTTACATTTTTGTCATTCGGAAAGCGACATACTACTTCATTTTTACACCCAAATATCACACACAAACCTGGCATTTCGAAAATAATGCTTTAAACTAAGAATTCTTCGACTGCAGTATCAGGGACTGATAAAATGTGAATAGCAGACGACACCGCCGTTATAACCGCCGTCTGGTGTGTCTTCACGCTCACTAGCGCTCCTAGCGGCCTAAAGTGTCAGTCGCCGTCCCGATTGGTTATTTAGTCGTGGTGCTGTCTATGATTTCGTTCTAAATAAGAAGTTCCCTCAAAAAAACATTTGTATTTTATAGATATTAACGTGCTGATTTCGAAAGCGATATTGATTTTTTCGAAAGAAAGTTCCATTTTTTTAACAACTTTTTCATGAACAATTGCTTTAAATGAATAAAAACAAATTGTTATATATTTTTCAGGAAAATTAAATAAAATCATATAAAAAATGAGTCGTGCCATTTTTCTAACGAACAATGATTTTCGAGTTATGAATTTTTGAAAAAATTGAAAAATCCCAAAAATTCTAGAAGTGCGAAAACAGTGTAGCTCCAAAAGTATAGTTCGTACGAATAATCACCATCTAACTTTTTTTATCTATCAACGTATGGTTTATACGAATTCGTACTAAAAACATCAAATTGTTTGTTAATAACACTTTTCACAATAACAAAATGACAAAAATTACAGAAATGGCTAATTTTTCTTACTCTTACTACAAAAAGAGCTTTTATTTATTATGAATTAATGATGTTTGTGAAGAAAATTTTGAAGAAAATTAATCAAGGTCAAGTTAAATGACGATATGAAATAAGAACCGTGTGAAAAAAGTAATTCTCGTAATTTTGTTACTGTAAAAATTGTTATTAACAAACAATTCAATGTTCTTAGTACGAATTCACACGATACCTTTCTCATGTGATTTTATTTGATTTTCCCGAAAAAAATATAACAATTTTTTTTTATTTTAAAAAAGAAATCGTTTATAAAAAAAATTGTTTATGAAAAAATGCAACTTTTTTCGAAAAATCAATATCGTTTTCGAAATCAGCACGTCGAAATCTATAGAATACGACTTTTCGTTTAAGGGGACCTCTTCTTTTAAACGAAATCATACCCAGCGCCAGGACCAATACACGTGCACACTGAAGATACGCGGGAAATTTTTAAAGTTGTGGAAAAACGACACAAGATGCAAAAAAATATTCAATGACAAAATTTTTACCGAAGAAAGATCTGCGAATGTCTCATCGACCATTCTTTCATAAAATGGGTAGTTTTCGTTTTAGTTGCGAAAATATTCTATGAAAAATAAATCATTTAAATTAATGGGAAAACGACATATTATGCAATAAAATGTGTAACGACATAATTTTCCACCCAAAACCGATCTCTTATTAATTAATTAGACTTTACTTTTATCAAATTTAAATTTAAAAATTATTAATGGATACACTAATCTAATTTGCTAAATGATAAAGATAATGAATTTAAGAAATTATTATCATAATGTAAATTTATCATAATACAGTTTAACATAATATGGAAAATATCGCGTTTGAGACAGAGTTCATTCGAGTGCGAAGCGCGAGACACGTGGTGACAATTTATTCGTTAAAGCTGAGAGAGCTTTAACAAAAGAGAATTCACAATCACCAAATCACAGTCGTCAATGGCTTATCTTTTAATCTTGACAGATTTTTGCATAAACATGGGGGAAATATATAGACCGAGCGCGTAGCGGCCGATGGAAATGAGCGCGTCTTGCGTGCAGATTTTTTTCTGTGTTGTTCCTCATTTTAAAATACTGCATGTTTTTTACATGATTTACCTACGTACACACGTGCATTTCCGGATGGTTATTTTTACCTGAGCGACCATCTAAATTGTACACACCACTTCAGAAAAATGTGTTATAGTACAACATAAATTAAAATTCCGATCTGTCGATAACAGTATCAGTAACGAAATTAGGAATAAGAACAGCTTCTGCTTATCTAGTTACTAACAAATATTTTTTCAGTGTACATAAAATTCATTAGTCTCTATTTGGTTTACAAAGCTAGGTGCAGCCTTGAGAGGAACTAGAAGCAATCCGCAAGGCCAAGCATTTTATCTTAATGAAGGAAGTCGCGTTTCTGTACAAATTTGAAATGTCAGGAATGTTTTTTCTGGACCTCAACATTCCGTTCAGAGTGAGCAAATGCCTCTATGGCTGTATCAGCCACATGAATGAAAATATTCAGAAAAACACGGTTGCATATCCGAGCCTCGTTCTACTCGAAACGATCGTAAAACTGCACATCTTCAAACTCTCGATGTCAATATATTGATAATGTTCGAGAATCCCGTTGTTTTATCAGAACTGTCGGATTTATTTTAACAGCATCTATTGAACCTTTCCGTTGGAAACTATCGGTTCCTGAAATCCCGGCAATATTTGCACAAATCTCAACACAGAAAAAACTAGAGTGTTAAATAGAATCAATTTTCGGGTTCCAATTGAGATGCAACAAAACAGAATTAGAGTGGTGTGAAATTCACTCATTTTCGGAAATGTGTCCAAAGGAATCAAATTATGTCGTCCAAGAGAACCACTTTTGTTGAAAGATTGACACGAAAAGAAACTAGGTTCAGGGAATCAACTTTCCACTTAACAATTATTATAACTTAACAACAAATTTTTCAAAGTTATAATGTATTTGTAATGGATATAATAATGAAGATATCAAATGAATAATCTCAAGTTGTAAAGATTTTATGTGATTTGAGAAAATACAAGGACTTTTCTGTACACATATTTTTTATGTTAATTCGTGTGTTTGTAAACACGAACGCACATTCACTAGCGTGGATTTTTGACCTTGAGACATTCGACCTAAAGTACTAGATTATACTAATATTTCTATAAGAGAATCCATTTTCTGTAAGGAACAATCAACATAACCGCAAAATAATGGAACTTGTGAGGTTTCAAGCAGACTTAGTAATATTTCTATAAGAGAATTCATTTCTTGCAGAAAACACCCAACATAACCTCAAAATAATGGAACGTGTAAGGTTTTAAACGGACTCTGCTTGTTCTGAGGTCCACGTTTCGTCAATAGGCATTTCAGATAATGACATCGTTCTAGTCATCCTCAGACACTCTGTCATTGGCTGAAATGCCTAGTGACAAAACGCCGAACACAGAAGTAGGCAGAAAAATGCCTACATGGGACGGAATCCTTAGTGATTTTTCTATAAAATAATAATCTATTTCCCCCAGCAAACACCCAACATAATATCAAAGTAATGGAACCTGTGAATTTTCAAACGGACGTAGTGATTTTTCTATAAAATTATCCATTTCCCCCAGAAAACACTCAACATAACCTCAAGATAATGGAACTGGTGAGGTCCCATAACCGCGTTATTCTGCCATTTCCGAGGTTTTCGTTTTGTCACTAGGCATTTCAGCCCATTACATCCTTCTAGTCATCCTCAGATACTCTGTCATTGGCTAAAATACCTAGTCACAAAACGTCGAACGCAGAACTAGGCAGAAAAACGCTGACATGGGATAGCACCCTTAGTGATTTGTCTAACAAATGATCCATTTCCCTTAGCAAACACCCAACATAACCCCAAAATAAAGAAACTTGTCACTTTTCGAAGGGACTTAGTGATTTTCCGATAAAATAATCCATTTGCCCCAGAAAACTTCCAACATAACCTCAAAATTATGAAATTTGCAAGGTTTCAAAGGGACTTAGGGATTTGTTTATAAAATAGTCCAATTCCTGCCAAAAACTCTCAATATAACATCAAATTGATGCAATTTGTGATTATAAAAGGGACTCAGGAATTTTTCAATGAAAAAATTCATTTTCCGCTGAAAACAACCCGGGACTCTGATCCCTATGATATTTGCAGAAATATGGGGTGTGAAAGAGCCTTTACGCCTAATGTCGCATTGTCAACTGTTTCCAAAAGAACCACTTTTGATTAACACCTGATTTTGACGGATTCTAAAGGAACCGGTTTTTCAGTAGAGCCGCAACATCATAAAACTCCTAGTTTTTTCTGTGAAGTTGCAGTAACCTTAGCCCCAATCCTAACCCTATTATCCTTAAGCCTAAACCTAACCCTAGTTATAGAATTTCGGCAGGGGTGCTACGTTATTGGAACAACAATATTACTCATCCTGAATGGGTTCGTTGAGTAAACTGAGCATTAAGAACTAGACACATGAAAAATTTAGATACTGGAAGTATTAATATTAGGTTATAATAAATAATGTTCATATAGGCCACCTGTATTAAAAAATGTAGACCAACTTAATTTCTAATAAATTTTGTTACTAATGTCGCTGAATTTTTCCTCATAATATGTCTTTATATATGATTACATAACATTTTTGTATCAAAAATGTTGTTAAAGAGTGTATTAAAGCCCTGCGACAATATATTGAGTACAGTGTAAAGTACATGTAGGTAAAATATAATCAATGATTTGCAATAAAAATGATAATAATACAAAGAAATTATTATAAATGGTATAAGTATAAAAATTGTAATTTCGCACACCGCAGCTGCAGACATGTTAGGATGACGAAGAAATATAAGAATAAAATAAAAATATGATATAACATATGTGCTATGCAACTATTTATCTATTGTGCAACGCTTTGATTCACTTTTGAATTTTAATTTCAAACCTCAGGATTTACTGTGATGTCAATCCTATCGTTATTCGGGAAACACCCTGAACACGTGTTATAATTGATCGATTTCTTTCCGCAGTCGTTGGCCTCTTTAGTAAGAAAAAAAATTAAGACCACCCTAATTCGCACAGTTGAAACTGGTCATTCTAATAAGTTGTAATTCTAATGAAAATAAACAATGATACTTATGACAACAAAATCAGATTGCAGATCCGGATATGGATTTGATTAGGGTAATTAAATACCTCCCTGAGAGCACAAGTGTTACCTGATATACTATTAATGTTTGCACTGAAACTCTGCATTAGCACTGGAACGCGATCATCTCATCACGATTGCCCAGAGCTCTGCATATCAGACCTCATCAGTATGTCACTTTGCTCTCAAGCGTGTGCGTAAATAACCGATGTTATCTGGGGAGGTTTCATGCATGTGAATTCACCCTAATAACCCCGTGCACGTGTACACGATGCAAAAGCTCTTCTATGACTTTTACAAGATGTCCTATCATCAGGAAACTTACGACGTATTTAGTTGAAACGGTGCTTTGCTATTTACGGTCATAATTTCACAGCACAGATTGTAAGTGCGAAACTGAAACCTTTCGTAGATCCTTGAGAACGGCAAGACAAGTTATCCTGTATACATGTACATTGTATACAGAATTATTGTCATCATTGGCTTAAGTAATTCTCACGTTCATGCTTTCTTGTACAGGAGATGAAAGGTGAGGAACGCAAAAAACTAATTTCCACATCGCGATTGCTACTCGGAGAACTAATAGACTAACAATCAGTCACTCTGTCACGTGAGTGTTTCTGAAGGCAGTTTTCCATACCTTCCTTGTAACTTAAGGAGGCATCGATAATTTCACAGCATCTCCTCCTGTAACTTGTGCCGTTCGATAACCCAGCTATTCTCTTATGTCTTGATGTGTTGTATGACGGATTATTCCGCCGACACAGATCCTGCTTCCTTTCATTCTTTTTGACCTCCCGTATTCTCGGACCTCGTCTTGAAATCGAGCTCTCCAGAGTTTATCGCGCCGTGGCGATTTAAATAAATTTGAATAATGCTGTACGCGCGTAGAACAATGCTAAATCAATTGTAATTGTTAATAATCGTAATACGACGTCGTGTCGTGCACTTTACTCTATATCTTGCTGTCTCTCTCCCTCTATTGAACGAGACCCGGTCGTCGTGATCTGGTTATACTGCTACCCGTTATGTTGAGAGTTCGAGGTACATTCTTACTCGTCCCTTGCCTCCTCTACCATCTCTTGATTCTACCTTGCTTTCGTTCTGTATCCTGTCCCTCTTCCTACTCGTGCTCTTACCTTTTTCATCGGTCATACTCGTACAAGTACACACTACCTGTATTTTAAACCAAGATTCGTGTATGAGACTGATATAAATGAGATCTGATTATATTGTGTAACGTGATATATGGTGCATGTCACATAGCTTCCCCCTTTACACCCCGAAGACTGTCTTAGAGAGGAAGCGGTGAGACAGTAGGTGATGGGATGACTATGTGTAAGTCGTCACCGGCTCTGTGGTTGGCACAAAGGTAGCGCATCGGGCTTCAATCAGGCGTCCAAGGGTTCGATTCCCTGGGCCAGAGTCATTTTTTTCTGTCGCTCGTTTGTTACACTTCCAGCACTCGACATTCACCCTTCCTCTCTGCTTCCCCTGGATAGAATACACGCTACAGTTGCTTTCTTCATGGAGAATGATGTGTATTTTTAGTTATAAAGAATGACCTACTGTTGAGATGGTATCAAGGAAATTAAAACTCGATAGAAAAAAAAAATGATATGTTTACATTCTTGTGATGAATGTAAAGAAATATGAACTCTTTTGAGAAAGGAATAAGCCACCACCTTTTTAAAAACATTTTTAGACAGTTATAGTCGAAGTTCGAACAGTATTTTGTACCAGCTACATAACTTACGACTTATGAGAATTTTAAGCGAAACGAAGCAAATCTGCAATAAGTGACTGAAAATGTAAATCCAATCATCTGGACTATCCTGTTTTTGGTTTTTAGATTTTTCCAATACAAAAATAGTATGAGTATATTATTAACAAACGTCTCATACTTATTGACAAATGCACGATTCACCCACTCTCAGTTTTTTCCTCATTACAAGCACAATATTATACATTGCTTGAAATATCAAACAATTTTTTGAATATATTTTTATTTATATGACTTTATGTTTACTTTTATATTTATTGTAATTTCAGATATTATCTAGTTTCATCCGAATCTAGAGATATCAGATCAAAGTTGAGCGAAAAATTACTTTTTTCTATCAATAACGAAACGCAGCGAAAGTTTTGGTCGGGTTCCTGAAAAAAAACATGAATCAGCGAAATATGCCTTTACCAAATCAAATATCAATAAATTTTAATTTTCTTTAATTAATGACTTTGAACGAGTATTAAGTTAAAAAGTTTTTTTTGCATTTCATTCACTTGACAGCCAGGCTGATTATGATAGGGCCCCCTTGAAAACTCAGGGCCCGGGGGGAAACATCCCCCCCTCTCGACGGGCCTAGAGATTTAAGAAACTTTCCCAGAAGAACTTGCCTAATTCCTAATGGATCAGCTAATGGACTGTTTGCCTATGATAATCAGAATATCACTCGCATTCGTCAGTCAACAATACAGGCGGCGTGACAGTCTCTAGATTGCTATCTAGTATGAAAAGCGAAGCAGTAGTTGTTTGCTAGATTGCTACATATGAAAAGAGTTTTGCGGTCGATTTGTCCAGAGAAAAAAGCGCGGTACTTGCGTCACGCGTTCGAAGCGCACCAAGTGACCAGGTACAGAGTTGGAGACGATGGTCGTGGATCGTGGTAAGCACCTGCACGCATAACAATGCAGGACCGGAGAGTGCTCAATGCTCACGCTCTCCTACAACAACGCGCCGGTTGTCGGTGCACCATAATGTTCCAAAGTACCAAACACTTCACCTACTCAAAGCCTACATATATACAGCTCAAGAATATGTGGATGCTGAAGCTGGAGAATACGCTCTCGCAGCGTTTAAAAGGCGATTGTGGTTAGCAGAGGAACAGTGTAGGTAATTTATTGCTACCATTTAAAGCGCCATATAATAATACGCCAGGAGAACTATTTCTTAATGTCCCACCGGCGCACTCAAGTGCACTACAGGGTGCACCATGGGGTGGAGGATATGCAGGACGAGCGCCAAGTAGGAAAAGAGGAGGACGAGTACATGGACAATTTATTAAGGACCGGCCTTAATGAAAGACCGTCTTTGGAAGATATGACAGTTGTGATCCATTTTCAAGACATGCTGCGATTATTATTCTTTTCAATTCTGAATTCTTCTCCTATACAAGCTTCCGTGAGTTTATATTTAATCCGAAATACAATGAGAGATTACCTTGCCTTATTTGTAGACATTGTAGAATCGAGATGGCACTGTGCCACCAGGAGAGATGAAATAGTTAATGGTTTTTTTTTTAAATGAAGAATCTATAGAGAGACCAACTCGAATCTGGAAAAGGGAATGCAGGGCTACAAATAACAGCCTGTTAATCTAGAAGACTGACCGGCTACTTAATCAATTGTATGTGACGGCCTCTTTCTTCATTTTGAAATCACAAATCAGAACACACGGATATAGTCTTCGATCTTGAAGACTTTTTATCTAGAAGAGTTTCTCAATACGTCATCTTGTCAAGAAGTTTTTCTAGAACTTGATACTCAGCATCTGATTTTATTATTAACTTCGAGACACACCCTCGATAAGTACGCTGGGATTTGTGCAATTTTTCTCGAACTTTAGGATGAACTTGTTAGTTTAATATAGTCGTCTTCCTTATTTGATCATTTGAATTTAATATCTAAATTTCAATAACCTTTGCAGTTCTGAATACACTTATTGACGACTATTTGTTTCACGTTTGACTTTTACCGCCTCGTAATCTTGTAAATTCCCATTAGGATTTCTTTATGAGAACATGTAGGTGACTTATGTTGCAGAAAACGTGTCAATTATTTCAAAACTGATAACATGTTGCCGAGACCTATTTGGCACTGAACTCTTTCTATCGTTAATGAACTACCGCTTTGTCTTGAAAGAAGGCTTATTTTATCGGAACATTAACGACATCTGATACAATGTGGTAGGAATATAGCGAGCGGGAGCTGAAGCGACATCAATCCTGCGCTTACTCCATCTGCGCCTTGTCTATACCGTCACCTTCTGGTGAACAGCCTTAACGCCATCGACGTGTACCATTTCCAAGTGCTCGTTTAGAATAAAATAAGATTCTCGTCTCGAGTAATTCATTGGATCGATCGAATCTCACGTCTTGCATGTTGTTCAGGCAGTTCGCGTTAAACAAATTACATCACAATCTCGGGATCTTTGAAAAACCCTCGCTCTTCTCACGACCTTGATATACATACGTACGTACACCTATCCGGCCTGGTTTCCTTTATCGGCGATCGAGGACGATCACATCCCCACTTGTTTTTTTTCACCCTGGAGTTTCAAATCTATTAGGGATTTACTAATACAGTATTATAATTATTTTCAGTTTGACCTTGACAGTTTGTTGTTCGTTTATTCAAAGAACTATCAACTTTCTGACGTCAAGAATGGACTACGAAACGAACACCAAACAGCCCCACTAAGAAAAAGGAAAAAATTCAAGTTTTTGGGGCAATGTGAAGCGAGCCCCCCCGAATTTTTTTCCTTCAAAAACGGGAAAGGAATAACGAGCAAACGATGGATGAGAGTTGACTACCAAATCCTCTCTAACGATCACCCAATGTTTCATTATGCAAAATTTCAAAAAAATTCATTCGGTGAGGTCAGCTGGACACGGGTCACTTTTTCAGTTCATCTTGAACTAATATTTGTCAATTGAAGTGTTGATTTAGTTTCAAAATTCAGCAATAGGCGTATATGTAGTCCTGGAAAAAATTGAAATGTACAGTACCATGTCACAATACAGATCACCGTCAATATCGAAGAAGACTTTAATTGGAGTTTATTAATAATTTGCTTTAAAGTTCTGCGCATGAATTTTTAACGTTTCTGGGTGCGCAGAAGAGGCATCTGAGAAACAAGAATTATAAGCAATTACACAATTAGGAAGTAAATTTCAATATGATTCAATAGGATATCACCGAAAAACTCGAATGAAGCTGCGAAGAATAATATATGATTTTCTGAGGTTATTCGGCCACTATCTTTCCAATCTCGCTGAAATCATACCAAGATCACAATCTACTTCAGATTACTACTCCTTGCTGCAGTGCATTATTGGCTACAATAAATTACAGAACAAGCCAAAACATCTTTCCTGCAATGAAATTCTCACCTTTCTAGTCTGAAAGCATCCATATGAGTTTAATGTCTAAATTACCTTATACATTATACAAAACCATCAAACATACTAAAATAATTCTAGAAAATGAAAAAATGATCCATATCTTAATTATATAAATATCCCACAACTTATAGTTGTTACGCAATATGACTTTTACATATGATTAAATCTTCTATAACGTCTTCATCCAGATTATCTGTATCTAGACTTCCAATATAAAACTAATAACGTTTTGGTTAGGAAACAATCAGAAATGTGCGATATGTGCTTCGATGTATTTTATGCAAATATACGTGGTTAGTAGTAAAATATCGCTGAGCACTCTGTGGCAGTATTTCAAATTTGCTTTCAGTAATATGTAAATATTTCGGATTGAAATGGTAATATATTTTATCGCTATTCCTGGGTTATCATTAGCGAAAATTTCCGCGTACTTATGTACAACGCACTTAAGAAAATATTGCACTCACTTTAATCCCTCCAGTTGATCGTAAATGTATTTGCTGACAGAAAGTCGAATAATTTCTAGCAAGTTCTCTATTACGTGGATGTAGAAAACGCTATTGCGAAATCCACACATCTGTTTGTCGAGCCCAGAAACAAACCTCTCGGAATACTGATGATACATTCAAGTTCTAATTGTATACTTACGCTTAATTGAAAATCCATCAACAGGGAGATTCTCAAACGTTTTTTTTTTCTGGCAACATATTGCAGTTGCTGAAAGGTCTTTTATTCCTGAAGAGAAATTATAAGAATAAATTTTGAAAGTTTGATTTCAAAAAAGTAATCATGTGTTTTAATTAATGTACAGCAAATCCTTGTTATGCCTGAACGACATACGGATTTCTCATGCAAATTCGCAAGGCAGCATAGAGTGATTATGCAAATTGGGATAGCACGGTCATTCGTTACTTCGTGGTCTGCAGTAGGTCGTTTCTCGAACCGTGCGTATATGAACCCGCATCGAGTGCAATGGCAATCGTTCGATATCTATCCACACTTTGCGACTTTATGGAATAGGTACAGCTTTCCACAATCCATAAGAAATTCAATTCATTTATTACGATAAAATGCAGAAATTAGGTTCGAAGGAAAAAGTTTTGAATAGAAAGGAAAATCTTATTATGTGATACATCAATTGAAATGATTTTGAAAAATTCACAATTGTCTGAAGCAAATAGTACAACTGGACGAAAAGCATTAAATATTTTTAATTCTTAAAATATATTTACACTTGAAAAGTGTACAGGTATAAGAATGCAATGGGTTGAGTGAATATTTTTTTAAAACTCACGAAAAATTTGAAACCAAAAATGCCTTGAAACCTTAAAAAATTATAAATAAACACTTAAATCCATTTATGGCCTAGGTATACTAAAATTTCGTTTTAAGTTTCAACTTGACAATTCTCCAGCATAATTGGAAATAGTTATATTTATAAAATGAATAAGTTGAAAAATCATCAAATATCTTGAGGGATTGAATCAAAATTTTGATAAGCTCTGTTGAAAAATGCATTTTTTTAAAATTAACTAACATTTATCTAAACGGGATTTACGATACTTGTATTATCATTCCCAAGAAGAATTGTTCACATCTGCCACTTTCAACTACCTATTTAATTGAATTTTTTTAAATTTATATTTATGTGGTTATTCTTATCCATACCTACATTTACAAAAGAAAAAGAAAAATTAAAAAAAAAATTCGAGTCTTTGGAATTTGAATACTTTTATCTCCCCAAAACCAATTTGAACACCAAGCGCCTCAAAAATTTGGAAAAATTTGATTCTCAAATATTGGTTAAATTTGAAACAATGTAATATAAATTAAAAATAGCATATCTATTACATCAGGTATCAAGAATCTTTTTTTCTGAATTCGAACGTACCGGATAAATGTCGCCGGTATTTATAAAAGTATTCTCAGCTATGCATCGTAGCTATGGGGCTTAGGCTTGCGGCTTATAAGCGTCCGGTGTGTACGTTCGATTCTCGGTGCTGCGGGATATTTTATAATAAACTGCGTTTTTCTAATTATAACTCTTGTGTAACGAGAGTAAAAATTAGGTTAGTTTAGAATGATGTGTGGTTATATGATTAACAAGGAAAGTTTGATCGTTATTTCTTTCTCGTCTTTTAAAGAAGCTTATTCTTCATGACAACAAAAATCTACATCTCTACAAAAATCTACATCTCTACAAAATACATTTAATTAATATTATGTATTCCTGCTGAAAATAATTCACACTACGCCGACTTTTTACGATATAAAAATTCTTGGAATAGCTTCACCCCCATCGCTGGCCATACCCGTGACTGCCGTTAAATGGAGGTTCTAGTGTATATGCATTTGAACAAGGGGAAAAACACCGTTTGATCCATTGAACCAATATTTCTTTGATTAAAGAGTGTTTTTTTCAGTGACTTTCATCTCAATTTGATCTACAAACAAAATTTACGTTGAGATTGAACCTAATTAATTTGTCAGCCTGACCCAGATAAGAATATCAGCCGCAACACGATTGGCATCGTAATTTCATGAGTACATGATGATACCATCTACGGAGATATTGCGTATCTTGGTCCCTATGAAAAAAAACTTTCGCCAGTGATGCCTGTGAGCGAATTAATAATACGCGCACAACCTGTCGCGCTCTTCCGGGTCCTCAATGAACAGGATGCCGCGACAAATTGGAAATTACTGAGGTCCCCGATCTGCCTTCGTTTCTCAATTGAGATTAATTGACTTTTTCAGGAGGCTTTCACTAGCCATCTCCATATTTGGTCTCAACACACCCACTCGCAGGCATAAATCGATTGCAATGATTAGAAGAAGCTTTCGGAATTATTTATGGAACATTATATTACAGGCAAAACAAATTACTGAGGAAATTTAAAAGAAAATTATCAAGCATTTTTTGGACTGTGACTCAATAGATTTTATACCGTAAAACTGGGTAAAGTCGCTCGCCAATAAATTCGCACCGAATAAATATCAAAATGAAGTTTGACAGCACTAATAATTAAAATATTCCATGATTTTTTTTTCTCAGCAAATTGGATATTGAATTTTCAAATATAAATTCGGGGTAGAGCGACCTTACCCCGTTTCACGCTACCAAAACTTCTAATGTGAAAAGTTGAAATTAAATTGATTCTTTGAGGGTATACTAAAAAATATACTAAAAGTATATTTTAATGTAGGATTTCTAATTTTATTCCTGCATTATATTTTGTATCAAACTCAAAATCAACCATGTAAAGTGAAATATTTTGTTAGAATGGAGGTAAAACACTTGCTTTTGACCAAAATTTGTGATGTTTTAATCATTTTTTGTGACATTAAAGTGATATTGAAATTATTTGATATTATGGGAAGCAACGTAGCTCAGTTTGAAGCGTTTTTGAAGCAAATATTCCAGTATCATATATAATAGTTAAAAAAAAACTAGGCATCC
>JAUMHM010000016.1:38088526-38101560 GCA_032362435.1 Melikaiella ostensackeni | reverse complement strand
TTTTTGAAAATGCTCTGTCACCGGCTTATTTCTTCATATTTTTGAACCAAAATTTGGGAAAATGATGTTTAAATCATGATCTATGATATGTAGAATAGTATAATAAAGTTATCTCAACTGGATTAACAAAAAATAATTCAGAAAAAAGTGTTTTTTTCACCAAAAAGACCGAATTCCCCCCTTAAATCACCATTATATGTACTACGACAAGGTCAAAATTTTAATAAGAAAGATATTTGATTATAGGGATGAAAGCAAACATTTTTTTTCAATAAAGATGTTAAAAGATTGTATTGCAATATATAAAAGTATAATATTCTCAAATTTGATTAACAGGAGAGTTTTGAAGACGAAAATTATAGCAAGCAGGATGTTGCAAATGCTTCAAATGTAGAAACAGGTGATTACACATTTAAAGCCAATAACCTCGAACATGTGTGGAAATGTAAGAAAGGGACTTTAGAATACTGAAATACAAACATTATATTTTAGTGAACACCGACAAGGAAAGATTAAATATTTTAGTGTTTCAAAGTGCCCGCCAAACGTCTATTGGCTGTTCCAGTCCAAACGCTCCGCGCAAACTCCGATGCGCGAGGCTATTTTCCTCCTACGGTTCTATAGTCAATCAGCTGTCAGCAGTCCCAGGCGCCATTTTATGCTTGGCTTATGTAATTTTGTGTCAATCGGATATTCTGAGAAATAAAAAGCATAGTTGGTACAATTTACTATTTGATAATATGTATATCATTTCAGAAAAAAATTTTAAAGCATTTTAACATTAAATTTGTTGCTTCAAGATGGACGTGAATCCGAATTTTGAAGATGAAGATATACATGACCAAATTATTTCAGGGCCTGAAGTGAATTACAGATTGAAGGAAAATGGACATGTTTACTAGAATTCACTATATGAAGACACCTCATTATGACGAGGGAATCCTTATCATTTCAGATTTAACTCAGCTGTGGAAAAGAGCGAAAAGATACGACTTTCCCCGGAGGCTATACAAGAGGATACACTACGCAACACGCAAATATACAGAAAAATTATATTGAAACTAACAACAGCTTCTCAAAATTTGCAACTAAATCTTATTTCTTAAATATTTTTTCATTTTTATTTAAATTTGAATATTTTCCTTCAATGGGCCCAACTAGTTTACCCATTATGGAAATTGGTTGGTCTGAGCGTTGCAATCCAGAGAGTAGCCCATCCAGGCAGTGACTGGGGCCCAAATAGTAATTGGGCAATCTAGTCGGAACCCAGTCTGGCCCAGTCGACTTTCCCGCATAGATTACACTTGCTTACATTTGTCACTTACATTCTGCTATTTTTTATATGCAGTATTGATAAATTTGTTGAATCTTACGATTTGCAAATGTTCATTTTCAAAAAATTGAGAATGTGAAATGAGCTCTTGAGGAAAGAGTATCAAACTACCAAAGAAGAAATATTTTGCACGAGCTGATGCCTAATTACGAAAAAATTCGAATTTCGAAAGACAGTCTCAATTATTTGTACATGTTGATTGGACATTGGTGACAGAAACGTTGCATTCGCAAAACGGGCTCCTGCACTGGCCCCGTTAGCGCACGATATTTATTTTTTTTAATGCCAATAATTTTTGGATGCGCGACGATTATGCTTTTTATTTTCTTATTGAAGTGCTGAGGATATTTTCGGACATCACGTAGATCAGACTCAAGGTTCATAATAAACTGCTTTTTATGTGGAAGGAATGACCTAATTGAAACAATTTGGCGTTGTACCATCTTCGCTTATTTCATTTGAATTAATCCCTTGTGTTTCTCAGGTCAGTCTTTGAGCCATTTTTTATTGTTTTAATATATTATCGTCGTGATGAGAATTATTTAGAAATCTATAAAATGAATTTGAAGTAATTAAAGTTTGATTATTCTAAATTTAAAAGTGGGAATATTCAAAATTCAATCATTTAGATTTCCCAGTGTTCAGATTTAAACGATTTCAGATTTGAAGCGTTAAAAAGTGAACGGCATTTATGAAATAGTGACAGTTTTTAGGATTTCTGATTAAATTCTCTAATTTTATAAATTATCTATCATCAAAGTGCATAATATAAGTTTAAAAATTGAAGCAAAAATCCAATCGCCTGAAACAAGCATTCGAAACTTGACAATTTGAGATGTAGAACCGGAATAAGATGGAACTTTTCTGATAGTATCATTTAAAATTAAACAATTTCAAAATAAAAATAATAATATGGAACTATTTGAAAATGTAGTGTGCAGAAATTTGACACTTATCGTGAGTTCGTATCCTATGCGGAGAACCAAATTTACGTAAACACGTAAGCACATTAAATATATTCAGTTTTGCGGCATCAATCTTTTTAAATTACCATTATTTTTGCTATATTCTTAGTAATTTTCCTTTTTAGTTCCTTTGTTCAAAATCATTTGCCTATTTCTATATGCATTTGTATTTTGACTGCCAATTTCCTGGAATTTTTGTTTTATAAATTAAAGTTTTTGTATTGATTCTATATTACATATATGGTTTATTTTAATCATTTCATTATTAATTAATTTTTGATATCATAACTTGTGTGTGTGTGTGTGTTTTTTTTATATTCGTGGGTTATTCATGAACTGTATTCGCTGTATATTCATCAACCATTTATCTTCCTGCATCAAATTTATAAAAAGTTGCACAATTACAAATATTATCTACATTAGAACAATAATTAATTGATATAAAGCGAAGAAGTAACATATTTTCGAGAATTGTTTGTTGGTGATCTGAAAGCAGAAAGAGGTAAGGTGAGTTTAGGAAAGGTAAGAATTCCTTATTTGAAAATCTCAAAAAATTTATACATTTTTTTGGTTCATTTACTTGCATTGTAGAAGAAACACTTTTTAATTAATTAGATGATACTGAGCATTGGGGCGGAGCAAAAAAAAATATGTATATTTTTTTTGATTCAGAGAAAGTCCAAAAGATGTAGTTTGGTGTCTGGATCTCCCACACAAAGTTACAGATAAAAAGAAATATATCTTATGCTCGCACATCCACGATAAAACTCAAAATAACGAATAATAGCGATCCAGATATATTGTAAATTGTTATTAAAGTTTAAAAAGGGAGAAAAATCACGTATTTACTTGGATAAATGACATTTTTCTTATTGTTATCGATTTTTCCATTAATGGAAAGGGTTCTTAAATTCAAAACTTCCATCTACGAGTTTTATTATACTCCAAAAGCTACACAGCAATAAACAAATTTTCATACATCGTACATTTTCATTGAATTTAGATAAATGATTTAAATAATGATTTTTGACTAGTAGATGTTACAATTATAAATAATTTAGAATTTCGAAAACAGTTGATTTTTAAGCCCGAAGAGATCAATTTTCAACCTGATAACTTGGATTAAAGTATATATATATATAATTTCATTTTATTTTTTTGTTTTTTTTTTTAAATTAAATATAAAATTTTAATTTTAATTTCAATTCAAATTCAAATTCAATTTTTTATTTGATTTTTCATTTTTGACTAAGAAAGATGAATTATTTTTGAAAAGAGGTGAATTTTCAACTCTAAAAATTTGAATTCTCAACAAAAAAAGTTACTTTTAACGAAGGATCATAAATTTTTACACTAAAAAAGATTCATTTTCTACTGGAAAAGATGAATTTGAAAAAATAATAATTTCCAACAAAACAATTAAATTTACAACTAAATAGTTGAATTTTTATGCAAGAAACAAGTTTACAACAAAATTGTTGAATTTTCAATCGAACGATCAAGTTTCCAAATGGAAAAGATAAAACTCCGACCAAAATGAGTTGCATTTTTAATCAGACAGACTTACATTTTAACCAAATAATTGAATTTTAAAGTTAAGAAAATGAATTTTTCAGAAGGTAGTTGAATTTTCAGCCTGAAAAGTTGAATAATAAAAAAAATATTTTCAACCAAGAAAGAAGAATTTTCATCCAAAAAATAACTCTTTTTATCTTATGAAGAATTGATTTTGTACCAAAATAATAAAAATGCGCTATTATTCGTTATTTTGATCTTCATTCTGGATGAGTGAACATAAGATATATTTTTTTATCTGCAACTTTTTGTGAGAGATCCGGGTACCAAACTACAACTTTTAAACCTTCTCAGAATTAAAAAAATATATTTTTTTCCCTTCACTACAATTGGGTAGAAAACGTATGAGCTTTGTTAAAAATTTGAATTTTCTTAAAAAAAAAAATCCCCTTGGTAGGAAATTGATCTTTTTGGTGTAAAATTCAATGAATTGGTCGAAAGTTGAATCCCTTTGATAAAAATTGATTTTTCTGAATGAAGATCCATCATTTCAGTAGAATATTCATCTATTTAGTTGAAAATTTAACTATTTTGTTCAAAACTAGATTTTTTGTTATAAATTATATTTTTCAAAGAAAAACTCAACTATTCCAGCTAAAGATTCATGATTTTAGTTGAAAATTCCTCTCTTTGTTTGAAAATTTAACAATTTTGTTGAAAATTCGTATTTTTGTTCAAAAATGACTTCTAACCGAAAATTGAAAT
Source organism: Melikaiella ostensackeni (assembly GCA_032362435.1). Taxonomy (NCBI): domain Eukaryota; kingdom Metazoa; phylum Arthropoda; class Insecta; order Hymenoptera; family Cynipidae; genus Melikaiella; species Melikaiella ostensackeni. The sequence goes on along the minus strand of JAUMHM010000016.1, from coordinate 38,096,982 downwards.
ATTTAATTTTTTGGTTGAAAATTTGTCTTTCTAAGTTGAAAACTTAACGTTTTCTACAAAATTTGCTGTTGGTCCTAAGAAGTTGTAAGTCTTCCAAAAGTCGGAGCTGGAACTAAGTTAATCTAAAGAAATACTTTTACAAGGAAATAAATTAATTTCCAGAGCTGTAGGGATGTAGTCCAATGGAGTAAAATTGGAATTTCTCTCCCACCCATAAATTCAAAATTTTCTAAAGAATTCCTTGTTTTAGAAATATTATGTCGCTCATATGACAATCATGAAGAATAACAACTGCCAGTCGACAGATATGAATGAAGCTGTGTACAAATTAATTTTGGATCCGCAAAAGTGGATCATTTTGATCTGTAGCTGATAATCAGAATGATATGCAACGGTTTGATATCCCGGGATTCACTGCGCAGGTATATTTTCTTCCGGTAAATTTTCCTTCCTTTGTGTTCATTAAAATCTATTGACAGTATTGGTCATACCATAGCATGCCTTTAACAGGTAGAAAATTAATTCCAGATCCAAGACTTCTACTCGAAATAAAGAGAAATAAATTAGCTCGTCCCATCTGCGCATAGATCTCTTGGTTCCCGCATCGGTTGAAAACTAGCCCAGGCTCTTCGCACCTGGACACGAAGTGGTCCCTTCCCACGCAAAAGCGGTAAACATTAATTGAAATGTCACTCCGCCGCGACATTTTCACCCGCGTGTCCGTTGCCTGAGCTCTTCGCTCTTAGTATCACTTCCTGGTACACCTTATTAAACTGAAAATTAACATAGCACGAGAACGATATAGTCTAAGGGTCCTGAGAGGAGAAGAAACCCTCACTATTTCCCTCCTTGTTGCACGCCGTGAATCGTGCATAGCCGGGGGGAAATTTATCACCATAGAAGCAATTAATGGCATTTTTCTACGATCGCGGCCCCTCGGCTCACGAACGCGGTCTCCGCTCATGCATCGTGGTCACGTCTCGGGTCCGATAGTTCGATGCCGCATTATATAATTTGTAATCGAGGTCTTATGTGCTGTATTTTGTATGTATATATTTACCCGCGTTTTCGCACCTCGATGGAATTCTTACGTATACAGTGTACTCCTTGTCGTGATCATCCTCGTGGCCTCAGGGTTTTATGCAGAGGTCCGAAAAAGGAAGATTATGAATATGCAATAGCCCGAGTCAAAATTTAGCCCCTACTTTGAACCTGTAACTCCTACCTCAGTGGGCGCTGGAAACAGCAAAGTAGGTTCTAAATGAGCAGCGATTTTAATGCAATTTAGACCCTACTTTGACGCTATTGACGTCCAAAAATTCCATTTTTTCTACAAGTAGTATTAAAGTATTGTTTGCATTTAAAGCACATTAGACCCTTTTTTGACGCTTCAGCTACTACATGTAGGACTTCGAGCGTTCAAGCAGGTTCTATAATCTGACGCCTACAAGGATAAATAAAAGTAACCATTTGTTATTTATCATCAAAGTCAGCAATGTTAGTGAGATTTGAACAATTCAAAAATTTTGACATTCAATTCGGTTTTTTGTACTTTCCAAAATTGCTGAAGCAATTGCCTGATCAGCAGATAATGGAGCATTGTCTTAATTAAGAAGCAGGTTCGAGTGCAGAAGGAGGGAAAGATCTGGATGGCAAACAATAAAAGAGTGAGCTACAAATTTACAAACATTTTATCACTGACGATTTCCATACAGTCGTTGACATTCTCAAAAATCTGCGAGAATTTGGGATCAGTTTTCCAAATGCAATCATTGCTTACAGAATTTTGTTAACAATACCAATAACAGTTGCATCTGCCGAAAGATCCTCTTCTAAGTTTAAGCTGGTAAAAATTTACTTAAGATCGACGACAAAAAAAGCACGCTTTAATGATTTAGGGATATTGTCTATTAAAAAAGAAACTTCAAAAACGAACTTCGACTCTGTGATTGATGTGTTTGCTGAAAAAAAAACAAGAACAGTTCGTCTAACCATGTGAATGACTATATAGTCGTTGATGGTTTGTATATTTGCTTGATCATGCAAGTTTGCGATTCTACTATATCTACTCGCGCTTAATATTAATCTTAGGCACTTGTTTTGGAAAGTTTGTAATGGTTTTAAAATAGTTTTCGCAGCTCTACACCATACAGGTGCTCCGTAAACCAAAAGGGGTCTAAGTATGCTTTTGTATTATCAGATTTTTGTCTTTCCTCGATAATATAGAATTTTTCGCCATTAATAGAGAGTTTCTTCTGTACTTTGTAGACTTTTCTAATACTTTGTTTGAAGTGGGCTTCAAAAGTTAGTTTTGAGTCTAAGAATATACCTAAGTATTTAACACAGGTAATTGTTCTTATAACATGTTCATATACTGTGACGGGTTGAAATATTTTCAGGTCGGCTGTCTTTTTAGCAAATACAATTTTTTCGGTTTTCGTAGAATTTAAGAAGATTTTCTAATAACAATAGAACTTTTCGAGCTTGTAAATATCTATTGTATATGTTTTGCGGCTACACTTGCACTAAATGAAAGAGAATCAATTGCCGTGTTATCTGTGAAGAGGGACATTCTTGTTTTCTCAAAGTTAGGTATATCATTCTAATTGATATTGAACAATTTAGGGGCCGACATAGAACCTTGTGGCACTCCTTCTAGAATACATTTAGTGGATTTAAAACCATCTATTGTGACTATGAAGGTGTTTATTTTGTGAATAAAAGTAAATGAATTTCATTAATGCACGTAAATATTTGTACTGAATCATTTTGTACACCATTCCGTTTATCCAAAGTTCATCGAATGCTTTCTTAATTTCGAGAAATAACATTACTATGACTTTCTAAATTAAAATTTATACACATATCCCTAACAATTCTTAGGAGTTACTGAACTGTACTGTGCTGTGTTGGTAGTAGGCAAACAGGCCTATAGATACTTATTCTGGAACTATATTTACCAGCCTTGTATATTGGCCTTGTTTGCTGTCTTCCAATGACTGGGAAATGTGACTTTCCTATCACAGGATTTATTATGAACATTAATTGGACAATTGCTTTTTTTGTAAGTTGTTTCAATATATTATTTGAAATATTATCTATACCTAGAGTTTTTTCGAAGGAGGCATTTTGATTGTTATCATTACCTCACTAGGATTAGTACAGTAGCCTGTGTAGTCGTCTATTTGCGTTTTACTTATGTAATTATTACCTGTTTCAGCTATTTGATTTTGTTCATTTGTAAGATTTTGTAAGTCAATGTCGTCAACTTTTTCATATTGCGTTGCTAACATTTGGCCTTTATCTATTGGAGTGAATGCAACCTCATTATTTTTTTTGCAATGTAGGTAAAGGATAATATTCTTTTTTGAGTATTTTCTCCACTCTCCGAAGGAGGTTATCATTTAGGTTTACCATTTTTAACTGATTTCCCCATTCATTATCTCTATATTTAAATATTTCGGAGTTAGGTGAATTTGCCTGTTAAACAAAATCTAATACTCTTTGTTTCTGGTACGCTGCCACATTTTCTCAGGACTTCTTTTATCGTGAATATTTTCAATAATGTCGAGTGGTAGATTATCGTGAGACTCCATTGGTGGTTCTTCAAGAATTGTTTTATAAATACAATTTTGCAAAGTGTTTGTAAGTTTTTGCACTTGTTTTTCTACTTCGAGCTTATTTACAGAACGCATAATCGACTGAGCTTATGAAGCGCATTCGGATATCTGTGATGAAAATGATTAGCACTTGGCCAATACTCTATAGTCCAAAATCTTCTTAAATACTTGAACAATTATTTGAATAATGATTTTTTTCAAGCGAACTATCTATCGTTACTGAATTTTCCGTAAAACCAACACCTTTCCAGCTCACTTAGGGCTACAGTTATGGAATTTCCCTTAATTCTAGCCCTAGTGCTATACTTAACCGGGTCAGTCTTACAGGAAATGCCGTAACGCTAGTCAGCGCCTTTCTTAAATTTTTTTGTGTCTTTGAATACTCGTAACTATTTTGGAAGAGTTCAATAAGGTAAAGGTCCCGGTTTGTAATCTACTAAGAAACTGGAAAGAATAAAATCTCATTCTAATATCTCAAGCAATATTTGAATGCAATAGACTTTCTTCTTACGTAAAGAATAATCCATTTTCAATCGAAAATGTCACTGAAAGCAAGTTTAAGGATGCATTAATCAAATTACTAAGAATTTGAACGGACAAACCCGATGTGCCGGTTCGTAACCCCTGAAAGTCCTCTTTGAGCCAGTTCGTAACCCAAGAATGAACCGGTTCGTAACGGGCAATGGGAAACATTTCGAAAGTTTCTTTGACTATATCTATAGACTATATTCAATTTATTTCACAATTTTTGAGCTTTTGTTTGAAAGAGTTGACTTTTTGAGACTCGTCAAAGTTGACACTAACTGGCGTCAACAGAAATATACGCCCAGTGCGGCAATTCGTATACTAACCTCACAATCGATTCGAGGACTGTCAATTTCTGAATAACGCATTCATTCTTTATTTTTGATCAGAGGTAAAAGTTAATATAGATATTTTAACAATATAAATGAAAGTAGAGATCTGCTTCAGCGTTTTAACAGTATGTATCATATTTTAATTTTTACAAGAGTTTTTGCCAGGGTGCTTACGGATGCGTCATTGCTGATATTTTGGTGCCTGTTCGTAACCGACTCAGAAATTATTTTATTTCAACATGAATAGCTACTTACTCGAATGATTGCACTCGAAACAAGACGAACGATATCACTGTCCACTGGATTGCCACTTTTTCACTCACAGCATGCCGAGTTGTCAAGTTTCGTGGATTCATTTCTATGCTGGTCTTATAGTCAGCTGGTCTGAAAGTACATTGTGCCACGGTAGAGGGCCAGAGCGCGACGTTTTTATTTTTTTTTCGAATTGATGAACGCGAAATAATGCCTATTATCTCATATCAGTTTTGTACATTTTCATTTTTACTTTGAAAAAAAATTCCCATCAGCCAACATTTTTTATTATTTTATATAAAAAATCAATTTATATGCTTGCTGGGTTACGAACTGGTCGGGGGTTACGAACCGGGGCGTCTACCTTATAGATGTTTCCTTTTCTTTAGAAATATTCACCATCACAAGCTTCAGAACAGCTTGAGGCTAGACTTTCAAATTTGATTTTGTGGAATTTATTATTTAAACGAATACAGTTTCAAAAGTGGCACTTTCAACAATATTATTCTTTATCGATTCATCAAGCAAAGACTTAAATGAATTCATTGGGCATCATAATAAATGTAATTGCACTGAAGAACCAATGATATTTAGTTTAAGATTCAACCTAATTATTATAAATAAATTATGTGCGTATGTATAGACGTACTTGTTTGCAGGCTCAGCCGCAGAAAATTCTTTTTAAGTAAAAATTCTGAAAATCCGTATGAGAATAATATTCTTCGGGAAATGAGTCAGTGCTAACAATGACTACAGTTATACTTATCGTTAACAACAAATGTTATAAACCAGTTTAAGCAGGAGACAGTTTCCTACTGAAAGAAATGATTTTTTCTTCTAAATCAAGTGGTAAACACGTAAATGGTAATATTTTTTTGGGAAAATGTTTAAAAAACACTCAATTTATTGTTATTGTTCAGTGCCAAACATTATTTAAAAATGTTAAAAAGTGGTGCTTTGCCATGGGAAAAATTATTTTTTGGATGAAATCAAGTTGCAAACAGATAAAACGTAATACTCTAATAGGGCAATTGAAGAATAATTAGTAAATTTATTTTTTCAATTTTCTTGTAATATTTGTTACTAAGTAATAGCAATAAAGATTGAGAGTTCCTGACACGATTTCTGGCTGGATTATTAGAATTTACCAAAGTGAAATGCCTGATTTCAAAATTTTATATAATATTTGTTACTAAACAATAACAACTGAGAGTTTCTGGCACATTTTCCTAATGAGATATGACAAGCTACGTGATTTGCGTATGATTTAGTATAAAAAGAATTTTTTTCCTGAGTAGAATGTCTAATTTTTCAATTGATTTATAATGATCGTTGCTAACGATAACAAATATTTAACTTTTATGATTTTTTAAAAATTCTCAATCACTTTAAAATCAATTATGAATTGCTTCAATGAGAAAATTAATTCCTACATGACTTTAAAAAATGCGAAATTTCATTAATTATTTACAAAAATCTTTATAACATTACAATATTTAAAGATATTCAGTCATTTTCTACGATGAATATTAGTCTCATACAAATTTTCAGTTAAAAAATATATTGTTGTGGTTAAGGATTGTAGGGATGTATTCATTTGTATACAATTAATTTATGACAATTAGGTTGAATTTTAAACCAAATTTCATGTTCCTCGAGTGTAAGTGCAGTTATTATGATGTCCAATGAGTTAATTTAACTCAAGTAATGATTATTTGTTGGTTATTAGGATCGTATTCATTGATGAGGAAGTCCAAGGAGTCGAAAGAGAAGATTGCTGCCGTCTCGAATTCGTTGATGAGGGGATCCAAGGGGCCGAGAAAGAGGTGCATGAGCTCAGCGGGGTTCAGCAGTTCCGCCTGACTGTTTACATCATAAAAATTCTTGGAACAGAGTCATGGTCATCCGAGGCCATGCTAAACATTACCGCCGCTAAATTGGGGTTCCAGTGTACTACCTTTTTTGTTCATATGACAGAAAATAGGTTATGAAGCGTCAAAGGAGAGTCTTCATTTCGAAGACTGTAGGCTCAAAAGATCCAAAACAGAGTCAGCATTGGAGGAGAGGTTAAATAGCTTCAAAGTAGGGTCTTGAGTTTGAAAAATGTAGGTTCTAATGATCCAAAGTAGTTTATGAGAGGTTTTACATCGTCGAAGTAGGTTCTTGAATTGGAAAAATGTAGCATCTAAATATTCTATATTCTATAATCTATATTCTATATTCTCTATTCTACACTCTATACTCTATATTCTATATTCTCTCACTCAAAAAAGTGGTTGGTTGACACATCCATTTTTTTTTGGTTAAGAAATAGTTCGTTAGTACATCTGATCACAATGATAGACCATCCGAGTCCGTTGGATACAGAAACCATTTTCAAATGATGCGCGTCAGATAGTCACCAGATCATTGTACTGGCTCCTGCATCCTCTGCATAGGTGGCGCGGCCAACGCGTTGGCTAGGCAGCCAATTCGTTTGATGGACGTTTGCAGACGTTTGCAGAAGTGTCATTTGAAGTAGCGTTGTTTGCGAGTCCGTGTGTAGTCGTGTGTTATGCAGTGTCCATTTTACATAGTGTTTACTTGTTTTCAATAATCAGCAATGGACAAAGACACCGTGGAGTTTTTAACTAAGTTGCAGTTGACCTGCTTGATTGAAAAATTCAGGGGTAAGTATTGCTTTACGCATTTGTTGGCATTAAAATTTATGTAGGCTTTGCTAGAGCTTATGAACTGCACAACGTTTCTCATGCATTTTAATTCTTTTTTCTTTCTTCTTCATCCTATATATCTCCTAATATATTTTCAAATTGCCTTTCCGCTTATGTTGTCACGAATAATTTATTTTATCTTTCAAAAAGCTTGTGTAAGAGAAGCGTATTGTGACGCTTACCTCAAAATCAAAAGTGCGAATGGAGTCTGAAGTTTTTTTTGTTTTGCAGAGGGATTTATCAGTTATGCAGCATTAGTTTGTCTTTTTGAAGAAGACTTCGAAAAACTTGTGCCTAAATTAGGGTTGCAAAAAAAATTATAAGCAGGGCTGGTGCAATTTTCGATTACTTCCAGGATGGAGATGAAATTTCATAATTGAATTCTTCTAAATTATGTTCTTTGACAATAAAAATGTGAATTCTGTCATATTTTTTTAACTATAATTTAGTTTAGGCTGCGACTACATGTCTGTTTAGACGGATGAATTCACTCCAGAAAGATCGTCCGGCTACAGAAGAGTGCCAGTAGCCGAAGGAATTCACCCGAAGAAATTTCTCCGGCTACCAATATAATATAAATTCTAAAGACTTTTCGTTATTATTATAAAGATAATTTCTATATTATATTTGTAAGTGAGTGCGTATCAGATATACTTTTTGAAGAGTCATCTTTTCTTGGTAGAAAATTAAACTTTTTGGTAGAAAATTTATATATTTGGCTAGAAATGTACGTATTTTGTTAGAAATTCGTCTTTTTTGGTACAGAATTAATCTTTTTGGTTGAACATTTATCTATTTTGTTAAAAATGTATGTATTTCGTTAAAAATTCGTCTTTTTTGTTAGAAAATTGATTTTCTTGTTTGAAAATTCAACTATTTCGTTGAAAATTGATGCAATTTATTAAAAACTTGTCTTTTTCTTTATTCATAATGTGTCCTCTAAGGGTTTACATGACCTCCATTTCTTACAATACTTCCGCATACATATTTTATACTAGCTTATCCTTACTATTTAC
>JAUMHM010000016.1:38075319-38088426 GCA_032362435.1 Melikaiella ostensackeni | reverse complement strand
GAACTGCAATGTTCACGAAACGTCGGCAAGATTCGTAGTTTTGCACACGATTGAAACCCGAAACACCTTCTTTTATCTTACTATAATTTAGTTTAGGCTGCGACTACATGTCTGTCTAGATGGATGAATTTACTCCAGAAAGATCGTCCGGCTACAGCAGAGTGCCAGTAGCCGCAGGAATTCACCCGAAGAAATTTCTCCGGCCACCAATATAATATAAATTCTAAAGACTTTTTGTTATTATTACGAAGATAATTTCTATATTATATTTGTAAGTTAGTGCGTAGCAGATATGTTTGTTGAAAATTCATCTTTTTTGGGTAGAAAATTAATTTTTTTGGTTGAAAATTCAACTATATGGTGCGGAATGCATGTATTTCATTAAAAAATTCGTCTTTTTTGATTGAAAATTTATCTATTTGGCTAGAAATGTATGTATTTTGTTGAAAATTCGTATTTTTGGTAGAAAATAATTTTCTTGGGTAAAAGTTTCACTATTTGATTGAAAATTGAAGCAATTTGTTAAAAAATTCGTCTTTTGGTGAAAAATAATCTTCTTGGTTAAAAAATTGAACTATTTCGTTAAAAATTAATGTAATTTGTCGAAAATTCATCTTTTTTGGTAGAAAATTAACCTTTAGGTTGGTATTTCAACTATTTGATGAGAAATGTATGTATTCTGTTAGAAATGTATGTATTTCGTTAAAAATTCGTCTTTTTCGTTAGAAAATTGATTTTCTTCTTTTGAAATTCAACTATTTCGTTGAAAATTGATGTTATTTATTAAAAAATTGTCTTTTTGGTAGAAAATTCATCTTCTCGATTGAAAATTCAACTATTTGGTCAAAAATTGATGTATTTTTTAAAAAAATCGTATTTTTTTGGTAGAAAATTAATCTTCTTGGTTGAAAATTTATCCGGCTACTTGTAAAATTCTTCAACTGACATTGAGAATATTCCCCTCAACAGAATCTTTTTTACAGAACATTGACAGTAATTTGCGGAACTTGAATATCGTCGCAACGGACATCACGAATTTTACAGAAGGCCTGGAACTTTCGGCGCAAAACGTTCCTAATACGAGTGCAACTGTTACAACACCTTCGACAGGGCAAAAGTGTTGTAGATCTGAAGTCACCTCCGAAGGAGATAATGAAGTATTAAGACTAGCCAAAAACGGACGTGAAGTTAGGCACAGTAACGTACAAATTGCAAGTATTTTCCCAGTTGTACGATTTACAAAAATTAGTGTGTTAAATGATTTTAATTATTGCACTTTTGTCTTACAGTGGAAGCTTTTTGGAAGATGACCTCACAAATCGAAGGTACTTCTATTTTTTGAGCCACCCTTATATATATATAAATTTCTATAATAATAATGTTTGTACTCTCTTAAACAATAATTTTGGAATGAATTTGTATTATTTGAAAGAAACTTTCAGCCTCTTAATTTGCTACGTATAGAACTCCTGCAGCATATTCCATGCATCCAAGTACATATATAGTAGTACATATATGGTACTAGTATCAAACAGAAATAGATCTATGATCAATGAGAAATAGATATGGCTACATTTAGATTGGATGTTCTAACCAAGGTGATAGAAGCATGCTCCAATATAGTTAGATGAGGCAGCCAAGTTACAGATTCAGCGATCCTCCTCCGTTGGATGCCACGACTAATTTCAACTCATCCATTGAAAATGGCTGTCTCAGCCAACTAATGGGATGGCGCTCCAGAATCCAACTAAATTAGATACCATAACCATCTTTCAGGTCCTACCATCCAACTCTTCCTCTGAGTGCTATTCTATACCCTATATTCTATATTCTATATTCTCTATTCTATACTCAATACTCTATATTCTATATTCTATACGTGGCTATTCGTTGCTCTAACCATTAATAAATAAGAATAAAAGAAGATAAAATTTCAAAAAAAAAAATTAAAAAACATAAACTCAAACAAAGTCATCTTATGCAACTGAAATTGTATGAAAAGTCTCTAACGAGAAAAGTATGTTTCTAAAAATTAGTGTGATGGGCTTATCAGAGACAATTTAATAACAAAGGATAAAAAAGGGAGGAAAAGAGTCAAATCTTTTCCTTATTCTTCCTCCGTTTTTTTATACTACTAGAATCCAACATATTTCCAGGTCATTTTGACCTTTCCATCAGGGAAGTTTTCTAGGAGACTCCGATTGATAATTTTGCTCTTATGCTTTATATTATTCAGAAAATTTAGATATGAAACTAAAATCGATTATTAAAATACTATGTTGTCGTCTAAAAATGACGTCACGCTCTTTTACCGGGGAGAGGGGTTACATAGAACGTGCCAGAGCGTGACAGGGAGGGAAGGGGGGTTTATACACCATGATGTCACGGTTGAAATTATAATATTAACAAGAGAAATATTTACTCTAAATTCACAAGGAGATCAGCAGAGCTGTTATTTGCCAAAACATGTTTTAAACTTCAGAATTATCAATTTTCTTTAAATTTCAATATTTGGGAATTAAGCAATTAAGCAAGAAAAAAGCGGAGATTCAACTTTAGAAAAGTAAATGTTCAATTATCTTAAATTTTCAACAGTTCGAATTAAAAAAAAGCGAATTTTGAAAGAAAATAGAATTTCAAACTGTTGAAAATTGAAGAAAATTGTACATCAAATTTTAAAAAAGTGAAAATTAATACAAATGAAAATTTTAATTGCAAAAAGTTGAAAATTGAAGAAAATAAAAATTTGAATCTTCAGCTATTTAAATGGAAGAAAATTGAAATTTCAGCACTTGAAAATTCAACTTTTGAAAATTAAGCTGTTTAAAATTAAATTTTCAAGTTTCTTCAATTCTCGATTTCAACAGTTGAATTATAATATTTGAGTTTTCAACAGTTGGAAATTTAATTTTCAAACTTCAGAATTATCAGTTTTCTTTAAATTTCAACAGTTGGGAATTGAGCAATTAAGCAAGAAAAAAGCGAAGATTCAACTTTTGAAAAGTAAATTTTCAATTTTCTTAAATTTTCAACAGTTCGAATTTAGAAAAAGCAAATTTTGAAAGAATATAGAATTTTAAACTGTTGAAAATTGAAGAAATTTGTGAATCAAATTTTTAAAAAGTGAAAATTGATACAAATGAACATTTTAATTGCAAAAAGTTGAAAATTGGAGAAAATAAAAATTTGAATCTTCAGCTGCTTAAAATGGAAGAAAATTGGAATTTCAGCACTTGAAAATTAAACCTTTGAAAATTCAGCTGTTTAAAATTAAATTTTCAAGTTTCTTCAATTTTCGATTTCAACATTTGAATTATAATATTTGAGTTTTCAACTGTTGGAAATTCAAGAAAAAAGCGAAGATTCAACTGTTGAGAAATGAATCTTCAATTTTCTTAAATTTTCGACAGTTCAAAATTCAATAAAAAGCGAATTTTGAAAGAAAATATTATTTTAAACCGTTCAAAATTCTAAATCGAATAAAAGAAGTGAAAACTGCTAAAAATTAAAATTTTAATTGCAAAAAGTTGAAACTGTTGAAGATACAACTGTTGAATATTCAACTGTTAAAAATTAAAGAAAAAAAGCGAATTTTGAAAGAAAATAGAATTTTAAACTGTTGAAAATTGGAGAAGATTTTAAATCAAATTTTAAAAAAGTGAAAATTGATAAAATTAAAATTTTAATTGAAAAAAGTTGAAAATTGAAGAAAATAAAAATTTGAATCTTCAGCTATTTAAAATGGAAGAAAATTGAAATTTCAGCACTTGAAAATTCAGCTGTTTACAATTAAATTTTCAAGTTTCTTCAATTTTCGATTTCAACAGTTGAATTATAATATTTGAGTTTTCAACTGTTGGAAATTCAAGAAAAAAGCGAAGATTCAACTGTTGAGAAGTGAATCTTCAATTTTCTTTCATTTTCGACAATTCAAAATTCAATAAAAAGCGAATTTTTAAAGAAAATAGTATTTTAAACTATTCAAAATTTTAAATCGGATCAAAAAAAAGTGAAAATTGATAAAAATTAAAATTTTAATTGCAAAAACTTGAAGCTGCTGAAGATACAATTGTTGAAAATTCAACTGTTGAAAATTAAAGAAAAAAAGCAAATTTTGAAAGAAAATAGAATTTTGAACTGTTGGAATTGAATAAAATTAAAATTCCAATTTTCAATGATTGAATTTCGAACAGTTGAATCTTTATTACAAAAAAAAATTAAACTCTGATCATCTCCTTGTTAGATGTTTGAAATTATTATCCCTGCGAAACTCGAAGCGACATTTTTCTAGCTGCATTGTTTTCATTGAGTCTGAAATCGGGCAACGCTCATCAATAACGAAACTAATGTTGCTAAATAAAAATTCATTTTTTAAAATGCCTTCTATTTAATTAATCTAGAAATTCTTGGACGGGCTTCAGTGTCATCGCAGGTTATTTCCAAATCCCAACATAAATCCAGAGTTGAGATTTTTCAAATGTTAATTTTACGGAAAATAATAAATTATCAAAAACAAAGATAAGATAATTATGCTAGGCAAGGTGGCTCAAGTGGTAACATGCTTATATTATATTTCAGCAAGCTACTCCACAGTAAATGCCAATTGGTCAATTTGATCCCGAAATTGGATCAAAATGATATCCAACGCTTTTATACAAATTTGAGGGTTTTTATTTGATTAGAAAATTCCGTGTCAGAATGATTCAATTCTCAAAATCAATTGCCTGTTATGAAGTTTCATGAGTTTTCGAGTCACAGTTGTTATTCCTCAACCAAGTCATGACCATCTACAATTCTACATGCACACTCAAACCTGAGCATTTCAAGAAATTTCCTATTTTTTTTTAAACGAGAAATCATCAAGTTTGAACTATGTTAAATATAAAAAAAGAATTGAAAAAGTTATTTCTGGAGTTAAATCATCGTTTTTGTTTTTGTTGGAAATGAATTTTTTTAACTGAAAATTTGACTCAGTGGCGTAACTACTGTACAGCGAAACCCCGCATTGCGGGGGGCCTCTTTCTGCGGGGGCCTATTATGCTGAGCAGTATAAATCTATTTGAGGGGTCATCCACAAATTACTCAAGACGATTTGGAAGGATGGGTGTTTGGTGAAATATTACTTCTTCTTATGAGAGGGGAGAGTATATCATACATAAGACGAATTGTTACTGAAAAAAGTCCAAAGGTCTCTGAAATTTTAAGTAAAAGTATTGCATTTTCAACAAAATAGATGGATTCTTATAAAAAATAGATGAATTCTGGAACCAAAAAGATGAATTTTCAAACAAGAAAATTGATTGTCTACCAAGCAAGATGAGTTTTCAACAAAATATATGAATTTTTAACTAAAAGGGATGAATTTTCAAACCAAGGAGACCAATTTTCACCAAAGGAGTTGAATTTTCCACCAAGAAAGATTTTTTAGTCAATAGAGAAAAAAAATAGCATTCAAAATGTTAGACTTTCAAGTCGAAAAGACAAATTTTCTATAAAACAGCTCAATTTTATAACTAAAATATAAATTTTAAAATTTAATGATGAATCTTCAACGAAAGAAAAATAATTTTTCAACAAAGTAGTTCCACCTTCAACCAAATAGTTCGCATTTCAACCAAAAAAGATGGTTTCACAACAGAAAATCTAGTAGTTGATATTTCAACCCAGAAAGATTTCAATTTTAAATCGAAAATGATTAAGCTCAACAAAGAAAGACAACTTTGCAAAAAAATAGTTATATATCCAACTGAAACATATTAATTTTCAATCAAAAGAGTGATTTAAAGAAAAATTAAAGTTTTGAACGTAAAAGATGAATTTTCAACCGAAGAAGATTTATTTTCTACTATGAAAGGCGAATTTACAATGTAATGTATAAATTTTAAGTCAAATGGTTGGATTCTTAACTAAGAAGATTAATTTTCTACCAAAAGGACGAATTTTCAACAAAACACATCAATTTTAAAGAAAATAGTTAGTTAGTTAGACTTTGAGACTACTTGTTTTTTTGGCTCACTAGAGATAGATGTATACTAAATGTACACAACAGAAAGAAAAAAGATAAATCAACTTGAATTTTAAACTTGAATTATTTAAACTTGAATTTTCAAACAAAAGAAATAAATTCTCAACGAAAAATGTGTCAGTTGATATTTGAACTAAATAAGGTTTCAATTTTAAATTATTAAAGGTTGAATTCAACCAAATATTTGAATTTTTTACTAAAGAGATTAGTTTTCTACCGAAAAGACGAATTTTCCACAAAATAGTTGAATTTTACATCAAAGAAATGTTTCAGTCAAGAAAGAGACCCCTGTACTTTTATTTTTAAATTTGCTGAATAATTTTGCTCACTACTGGGCAATTTATAGCTCGTCCTTTTTCTTTAAATAGAACAATACGTTGTATCATATGAACTGCTCTATTTTTTAATGGGACCTCCTAGACAATTTTGCAGGGGGACCTTCACGTTCCTAGTTACGGCACTGATTTAACTATTCTAATTTTTTTGTGAAAATTCATATTTGAGATTTTAAAGTTCAGCTGTTTTTTTCTTCAAATTTGCCTTTTTCACTTGAACATACAACAATTTGGTTAAAAGTTTTTTTCTCTCTTGGCTGAACAATTTTTCTTGCTTGGGAATTCAACACTTTTGTTGAAAATTCGTCTTTTTGGTTTAATAGTTCCTCTTTTAGTAGAACCTTAATCATTTTTCGTTAAAAATAGAACTATTTGGTTAAAAATTAATCTTCTTTGGTCAAAAATGCAACTATTTGATTAATAATTCGTTTTTTTGTTGAAAATTCATCTTTTTGGTTGAAAATTTAACGAATTTTTTGAAAATTAGATTTTTTTGGTTTAGTATTAATTAATTTAATTGAAAGCTGATTTTTATTTGCTAAAAAGGCAACTGTTTTTTAAAAATGAACCTGCTTTGGTTGAACATTTAACTATTTGGTAAATAATTTATCTCTTTGATTGAAAATCCAAATATTTTGGGTTGAAAGTTAATTTGTTGTTGTTGCAATGTCTGCTATTATATTTCTGTTTGAAAATTTCATCTTTTTTGGTTAAAATTTTTATTCTTTCGTTGAAAATTCAATTATTTTGTTGAAAATTCGTCTTCTTTGTCGAATTCAACTATTGTTGCTTCAAAATTAATATATTTTTTGGTTAAAATATCAACCACTATATTTTTAGTTGGGAGTTCATGGTTTTTGTTGAAAATTTTATCACTTGGTTGAAAGTTAAACTAGGTTGTAAAAAATTAATTTTTTTGGTTGAAAATTTATCATTTTAGTTAAAAATTCATCTCTTTGGTTGAACATTTAAGTATCATGTTAAAAATATGTTTTTTATTTTGGTTAAAAAATAAATTTTTCGAACTGAAAATTCAACCAATCTATTTTCGGTTGAAAAATTATCTTTTTGGTGCAACATATAATTACTTGATTGGAAGCTTAACTCCTTTGCTAAAAATTAATTTTTTGGTTGAAGATTCATCATTTTGGGTGGAGATTCATTTATTTGCTTCAAAATTTAACTATATTGTTGATAATTGGTTTCTTTTGGTTAATGAATAATTTTTTTAACTGCAAATGCAACTATTCTAGTTGAAAGTTTATCATTTTATTTGAATTTTCATCTCTTTGCTTAAACACTCAACTACTTTCTTGAAAATTCGTTATGATTTTGGTTAAAAAATTAATTTTTTCAACGTTTATGTGTTTTGTTGAAAATTTGTCTTTTCTGGTGAAAACTTAATCTAATTGGTTGAAAATTTATTTTTTTGGTGTAAAATTTAATTACTTGGTTGAAAGTTGAACCTCTTTGTTAAAAATTAATTTTTCTGATTAAAGATTCATCATTCTAAGAGAAAACTTATCTATTTAGTTGAAAATTTAACTATTTTGTTAAAAACTATATTTTTCTTGCTATAAATAATTTTTTCAATTAAAAATTCAACTATTCCAGTTGAAGATTCATGATTTTAGTTGAATATTCCTCTCTCTTTGGCTGAAACTTTTGTTGAAAATTCGTATTTTCATTCAAAAATAAATTTTTAACCGAAAACTTAAGTATTTTACTTCTTGCTTGAAAATTTGTCTTTTTAGGTTCAAAATGTAACGTGTTCTGCAACATTTCCCGTTTGTCCTAAGTAGTTGTAAATCTTCCAGAAGTCGGAGCTGGAACAACGTAAATCTAAAGGAATACTTTTAGAAGGAAATAAATTAATTTCCAGAGCTGTAGGGATGTAGCTCGATAGAGTAAAATTGGAATCTTCCTTCAACCCAGAAATTCAAAATTTTCTGAATAATTCCTTATTTTATGAATATTATTTCGTCATATGACAATCATGAAGTACAACTGCCACTCGACAGATATGAATGAAGTTGTGTTCAAATTAATTTTGGATCCGCAAAAGTGGATCATTTTGATCTGAATCTGATAGAATGATATGCAACGGTTTAATATTCCGGGGTTTACTGTGTCGAGTAAGCCTGCCATAGGTTCAAATCCCAATATGTAGTAAAAAAAATAATTTCGATTGTCTTTTTCTTTTCCAAAGGTTGTTCCATCTCAACGATTGTTGGTCTGAAAAAAATTAATAATTACTAGTATAATGCATCCTCATGTGATATTCTGGTGAAGGATTCCATATTTATTTATTTATTTTTTTTCTAATTGATAGAATGCCCCTCATTTACACTGGTTAGGTAAACTTCTTTCAAATCATTCTGGGTCTTGTATTCCTAAAACCACATTTCTAGAAGCTCAACTACAATCTTCTCGAGGATCCAGAACAGGTGAACTGTTTGGCTCGTCTTTCTTTATTAACGGAAAAAATTATCTATAATCTATCTAAAAAGACTCACCCCTGACATTTAAAATTAATGACCTCCAGAACAGATACAATGATATAGTCATAAAAATGTTTATTTTATCTCCACATAAGTCTTAATCAAACGCTGGCTATTCTAGGGTTCATAATTAGAAAAATTTTCTTCTCATCTTAATCAAAATAAAATGTATTTTAATTTTTGAAACAAAACCTCTGACAGACATTAACTGATGAGATGAAAATTACACATTTTTGCTAGTATCTTAATGCCTAATTTACTTGTAAAGACCTGATTCGATCTAATTAATGCAACTATTAGCCCAGCATGACTTCCTCAACATCAAAGTATCTCCTTGAGGCAGAGGTTACATGTAACGAACTTCCTCAGCGCGACCAGAAAGCGTTTGTAAAAGGCCGTTGGTCGATTGAACGATAGAGAGGTGACTCTCGAAGGTGCGGAATTTCACGAGGCTGGAACGCGAGTACGATCTCAGGAAGGCCGATTGGCCGGCAAAGCAGTGTTTGACGTTAATTGGCTGTAATTACGGGGCGAACCGCTTAATTAGGAGGATAGAGGAGGCGCCGGATGGTCGATTCCGAAATTTATCGATGTACAGGAAGGAGCAGCGAATGGCAGGCTTGGTTCGATACTTCCATCGACTGTTTAAAGGCGCGATTCGTCCGCTATCGTATCTCGCGATCTGCCCGAACCTGGGGTAGATGCTAAGCTAATGAAGCGACGCCACCGCTAGAGCGCGCCTCAGTAGCGTTCCGAACCCGGGAGGAGGAGAGATAGATGGAAGGACCCCTCGACCCGGCGATCCGAACGATTTTTGTCCAATTTTTTCCAGACTTATAGCGCCAGAGTATAGTGCTACCGCCGCCGCTTCTATCTGCCGCCTGGAATCGAACCAAGTCCGCGAGCTTGGCTTTTTCTCACTCACGTGAGCTCAATGCGCCCTAAGGAGGCGTTAAGCCTCTTGTAGAAAGATAGCCGTATCGGGACACGCTAATCGCAACTCTCCATGTCCACCCATAGGAGCACCCACTACTGGTTGTTACTTAGTACCGCATGATGAGCTTTAAGTCTACCATTTTGTTTCATCGACAGTTATCAAATACGCTGATCAAATACCATGTAAGATTAGCTATAAAATATCGATGCAGGTTTTGTTATATAATGAGGGAGCGTTCAAATATTTCGTAAGATTAAATAACGAGGGATGGTATTTCGTTATGACTTGCTATTTTGAGAGAGAAAGGATATTCTTTTCGGTTACTTAACTTCTAACAAATTAAATTTCATAAAAAATTATGAAAATTAACATAAATGTGTCTTTACTAATATTTCGGACAGAATGCTCGAAAATTTTTGTTAAAGAAAATTTTGAATAAAGACCTTAGGAATGAATTCATCCTAGTGCAATACATGAAATATGTTCAAAAAAAAGATTTTAAGAAACATAATTTCTAACTAAACTCTCTTATGCCATAAAATAGATAATAGGGTTTATCAGAGAAAAGTATCTTTCTAAACAGTAACAATTTCTGATTTATTAGAGACAATTATATAAAAATAAAAGAGAGAGGCAGAAAAAAGAAAAAAAGTCATCCAAACCAACCCCGCACTCTTTTTCTTATTCTGTCTGAACCAACATGTTTCGAGGCTAGAATACAGACATCTCAGATATCATAAAGCATTAGATACATCATTCTGACCGCGAAAGCGCGAAAATCGTTGCAAATAATTCTAAATTTATTGAGTTACTATACTGTTAATGAATTTTGAATTATAAAGAACGTCTTTCTTTCAAAAAATAAAGTGTTATTTTGACGAAGAATTTATACTCTCTGGCGTATATTTGTATTGATCTTCAGTATTACATCTAAAACTCCTCATAAAAATTAATATTGAACACAACATTATTTTAAACGACCTCAAACATTCTGAGAAACCTCTAACAAATTTCTCTATAAAAATTGTATAAGTCTATCAGAAGCTTTCTCGTACCGTCACCGGTGGTTATTATAAATCATTTCGGGGCAAACATGGTTCAATGTTCATGCTACACAACTTTATGATTTGTGTACGTCCATATTAGAACAGCCCACTTTGTCACTTGTCAAAAAGGTCAACTTCAGAAACAATTCAGTTCGAAGTTAAACCTTATTGACAAGCGACAACATGGGCTGTTTTAATATGGACGAACACATTTCCTTCCCAAATTTCTTTTTCTTTCCTTTCGAAATCTCATTAAGGAAAAAAATTTCTACGTTGTAATAGCCTTGATCTATAATTACCCACCTTGATCCATAATTACCCAGGTTGACGGAATTCGAAAAGATCTTCTTCAAATTTATCGTATTATTCCCCTCTCCCCTTGTAAATAAAATTTCGATAAATTCCCTTTTTTTCTGGTATATCTTGCATGATGGCGGATTTTCACGTTATCGTCTATTTGTACCGAAATTTTGGTAGGCGTAGCCACGGCCTTCTTAAAAACTTTTCTGAAAATTTCAAACCTTCACTATATGCCTTGGACTTGGTTTTCGTTCTGAAAATATATGTTTCTCAGTCACCTCTATAAATAAATTAAGTATTTTTCCTAATGGAAATTTAGACAAACGATGATAATAGTGCTAAATGGGGTGAGGCTGTAAGCCGTTAGCTAGGCAATGAGCGCAAATTATCTTGGAATTTTTTCTCAATTCACAAACGCTAGACAAAAATAATTTAAGCATACTCCTGAAATCCTCATTTCATTTCTGATTTTAAAAAGTGTTCTTGGGGATTCTTTTGGGGTAGAGAAGGCTTTCAAGCATCTCCGTATGATAGTTAACTGTATTTTGACTCACCGACATACGCCGTACTTTTAAAGAGAGGCTCCATCTACATTTTTTATGAAAAATGAGTTTTTTGAATCGTTGGACTCGTAATGAAGAAACGAATTCATCTGTACAAAAAGAAATTATGAATTTCAATTAAATTCGGACATAATTAGAGCCTAATCAGCCTATCTACAGAGATGTTTGAGACATTTTGAGAAATACTTTTAAAAAAAGGCTCTTTACAGAAAGGTAAGTCTATCTGCATGAATTTCAGTATTTTGGGGTCGACTACGCACCGAAAAACGGCTTCGAAAAACCTATTTGCCAGATAGATAGCGCCGAATGAAGAAAAACCTGTGTACAAACAAACGTCCTTCGTTCTAATTCTTCTGCATTTTGATTCAACTTTCCGGAAGAAAAAACCTATTTACAGTTTTGGATGTTCAACCAATTTTTATTGCAATTATTTTAATGACAAAAATTGTAACATAACATTACATCAATACACAATGGTAGATACTAAATGAATTATGAAATTATAAAAAAAATTTATCAATCGCATTAATGAATAATTGTACTGTAAAATGTAGATAGAGTGTTTCTTCGACCTGGAAGCGGCCTTCTTTGGAGCCAAAATAGCTGCTCTAAAACGTATCTACGTAGACAGGTTTCTTCATCAGTTTTCTCGCATACTTTGTACATGAATAACAAGCCTATCTACAGTTATGCATATGAATAATTAAAATTAATTATTTTCCTACGAATGGATAGAGCAGGCCCGAATTATCCAAGAACGATTACTTTTTTCCAAAAACAATCATATATTGGGAGACACAGATTAGTAAAGTTACAAACTCCTTTCGTTCTGAATCTTTGTTTGACTCCAAATGTAGACAAAGCTGTTCTTTAAAAGTACGATGCTTTTACGATATTATTCGATTTCAGGGATTTTTTTAACACAATATTTTGAAAATAAATTTAATGCCGCGTCGAGTGAACTTTTTTTGAATGAAATTTTATGGAAATTGACAAAGTTGTGTGAATTTTAAGATCTTAGGAATTTTTTGCTAAATTTGCATGTACGTAGCTGACGTGGAATTTGCATCAGTGCGCGTCGCGAGGGATGAAAATAATAGCAACCGTCATTATAGCTATGTAATTATTCGCTTTATCTATGGTCATTCAGTACAGTACGAAACAGTACTGGACAGAAAGTTAAAAAATTTCTGGAGAGCGCTCCGTGAGTCAAAAATGTTTGCTCGACCTCTTCCGTTTGTATGATTCATCACTCGTTTCTCGTTTCAACGACCAGCAGTAATCAGCAAGCATGTTGATGGAGCTCTTTCGTTGGAAACGTTTTTCAATGGCTCCTATTTCCTGGTGGAATCGTTCACCTTGTTCGTCACTCATCTTGCCCAGATTTTCCGGAAAGAAAT
>JAUMHM010000016.1:38027709-38040815 GCA_032362435.1 Melikaiella ostensackeni | reverse complement strand
GACAAAACAACCGTCATCGCGAAAACATACAATATTTTTCCAAGAAAACATAGAGAAGCAATCGAAATCTTAAAACATCCTGATAACATCAATAGGGACAATGGATATAATACTAACCCGAAACACCTCCTTTCATTATATTTAAATTGTTTAGCTTCTGGTAGAATCAAGCAATTGCAGAGCGCACAAGGTTATAAGAAAAGACTTGTTTGATAGCCGTAAGAAAAAAGTCAAAAAATTTATGTTATAGCAATTTCAAAGTTTCGAAAACTCATATATATGTGTCAAAATGTGTTATGAGCACTTTGTTCGAGTAAAAAAGCATCGTGTGGTGTGGCCACGAAGTGTGGCTATTTAGTACTTGGACTGATTTTTTTGTCGCTAGCTTGGGGCCTTGGCAACAACAAGCAGGGTCTGATATTGATCTACAGGTATGTTCTTTTTCCCCCTACCTTTCAAATTCAAAGGTTGTACTACCCTCAGTAAGGCAGTATCCTTTGTTCGAAGTTGACGGTCTACCTGAGCTCCGTCGGAATTATGTTGAATGTGAAAGTAGAACAACGCGTCAACGTGAAGTTTCTTGTGAAACTTGAAAAATCCGCTACAGAAATGTATAATTTGTCAAAGCAAGCTTGTGCTGAAGATTGTCTATATCGTTCTGAAGTTTGAAGATGTTTTGAAGTTTTGAAGATGATCCGCGTCCCGGCCGTCCTCGCACATCGGAGAAGTGAGTGAAATTATTCGAAGAAATCGATTCGTATGAGGCGGTGTAGGAATCGGAAAGGGAACTGCATTGAAGAGAATGAAATCTTTATTGAATAATTTTGTAAATGAAAATTGTTAGAGCATCAGTCTAGTTATTTGTCACCCGCTCCTCGTAAATGCCACAGCTCGTTGTAGCACACTCGCGTTGTAGCACGAACGCTTGGAATGTGTTGTGGCTCTTTGGGAACGCTCAGAAAGCGTTCGGGCAAAATCGAGACATCCACGACGCGTTGTGGTCGACTTAAACGCTCACTGATCGTTTTCGCTTCTTGAGCTTAACATATATACGCTAGTTTGAATTAGCGGTATACTCATCGCTGATTTAGATTTGAAGAGTGAGATGTTACTCAAAATAGACCGTTGAAAATCGCAGTTTTGGATGGATCAAAAAAATATGAGGGGTGAGCTAGTTCAGTGAATATACAATTTTTAACATTCGAGACAATGTGAACCAGAACTTTAATTTCCAATATAAATTAAATTACTTAATAATATGAGTATATCAATTTTAGCCTTAAATTGAAGCTTGCAATCATCTAGACTACCAAGTAGTGAAATCACCTATGTTATATGTCCCCTGAGATATTCTTCTTGTACTTATAGTATATATCTAAGATTCTATAGAGTCACGATCCTAAAATCGATTGTGAAGTACTATCTTACAGACCATCAAATTCAACCAGGGACTAGAGATTTTTTAACGCTCCCAGAATCGACATTAATAGTCACTCAAAGGGTTCCTCCCTTCGCTCATATTTATATGCAGCTAAAAATTAAAGAAATATATACTTTGAATTGAGTTATTCACACTCCAAATCAGATTGCAACATGATTGGGGTTTTATTTCATTTTACAACTAGTAGTAATTCATGATTCATTCTCCTATGATGTGTATTTTCGCATTCGTGAATAAATTGGGTTCATTTTATTTATTCATTTTATTATTTCATTCACAAAATAACCTCAGACATTTGTTACCCAATCATGTTAGGAAGAAGCATCATGTTTTTCAGCAATTTTATCCCTTTACTTTTTAATTTTTTCTTATGTATAGAAGCCAGAACAATGAATTGCGTAATGAGAATAAAATCGAAAAGTAAAGAAGGAATAATTTTAAAATTAAATTTTTGTTCGTTCACTGAGAAAAAAGATTACTCGAATCGAAGAAATGAGCCACAATAAACTAAATTCGCCTAACTCCATTGAACCCAATTTTACAGAAGAGACGAAAAACCTTTTCAGGGGCGTACTTTGCAACAAACTCAGATGATGATTATTTTTTGTGTAGTTTGGAGCGTCAGTTTAAGGACCACAAAGTCAAAAAAAATGGCGCCAAATACGCATTTTATAATTTAATGGCAATTTTGACCGTTTAGCATTCCATAACATTATATTGAAAGAAATACAACAAATCTCTAAAGAAATAATGTAAAATAAATTTTGTTGTATTTTTCACAATTAACCAACAATTAATTGACAAAAAAATATAATATATATATATATATATACAATACACATAATACTTAAATTTCATCCACAAGTATTCACTATCAGAAATACATTTTTTGAAAGGCTCTAATGAGGTTGGATTTCGAAAAACAATTGAATACTTTCCATTCCTAATATTCTAAATTTCAATACTTAAATTTTCAAAATATTTCACAGCATTTATTTAATTAAATCATTAGTAAAAAATTGTTAAGCCCTAATTTTTTTAATCAAATTCGTGTATTTAGAAAAAACAGTGTTTTCACTTTCGCTTTCACCGAAATCACTTTCGCGAAATCAGTTTCGTCAGATCAAATATTTCTCTTACTGAAATGAAAATTTCTTACAACAAAAATGATTTTTCCATTCGAAGGCATTATGTCTGGAATCAAGAGAAATTTTCTTTGATTAATGAAATATTTGATTGGACGTATTCAGTACCGCATTTCTTTGATTCAAGTAATCTTTTTTTCTCAGTGTGCAGGCGCAACTTAGCTATAATTTGAAAAGATTTTCACATAGGCATTATAATAGTGTGAGAGTGAAGGTATCAAAGCTAAGTTTTAGACCCTATAGTACCCATGAACAATATTTTATTTCTCTGCTGGACAGCCAAAAATTAGCTATCACTTTTTTTTTAGTTTGAGTCCATGCTCAAGTAAATATTTTTTTGTATCTATGTCATTTTTTGTAAGAACTTTAATACAAAATCGCTAGAACGCTACAAAAAATGAGGCATTGTTCTTATAAATGTTTTTTTTTTAAAATAGTTATTTGCATATTTGTGTATTTTCTTCTATTTTAGATCACAGTCGTCATTTTCATTCAATTTCAATTAACAATAGCTCTAAGAACTAACTATGATTCCAAAATTGAACAATTTTCATGCAAGCGTAACGTATAAAATTGTGAAGAATGTTTTCAGGAATAAAACAAGCTCTCGGTAAAGAAAATTGAATGAAAATGACGGCATTTTTCTGAAGTAAAAAGGAAAACATGAATATGCAAATAACTATATTTATATAAATGGAGAAAAAATCCAGCTATTTGTACCAAAATTCCATTTATCATGGCGACGGTCCTTTATAAAATATATAAAGATTAGTTAAGAAAATTTAGAGAAAAAATGGAAAACGAAGAGTTACGGCCCATGGAAAAGGAAGGAGTAGACACGCTGCTAAAAATAATCAAAAGTGTGATTGATGAGGTAAGGGAGGAGGTGAGACCGTAAGGTGATGGAGAGGGGGATGGAAGAGGTTGGTGGGATAACGAATGCAGGAAAAATAAAGAGAGGATGAAGGAGAGTGTAAGAAAATGGTCGAGAGGGAAATGAAGAAATGGAAACTCAACAGGAGAAGAAGAGATCACGAGAGAATGGTGAGTGAAGAAAGACAGAGCGAAAAAAAGGAGGATGCAAGGGTACAAATGATGAAATCGGGAGGGACGAGTGGACCGAATATTTCAAGAGACTGCTTGAAGGTATGGAAAATAGGGTAAAGGGTAAAGGGAGAATGGTGGTAGCGGGGGACGAGGACAGCGGAAACGAGATTCATAAAAAAGGGATCAACGAGCTAATTACAAGGCTTAAAAGAAACAAAGCAACTGTTGGAGATGGCTTAGAAAAAGAAGCACTGAAATATAATGGAGATGGTGTAAAAGAAGATATGTGGAGGATTTGCAATAAGTTTTGGAGAGGCGAAGGTTGTCCAGAGGAATGGAAGACAGGGCTGGAAGTACCGCTGATTAAAAGAGGAAAGAGAAAAAGGGTAGAAAAATTTGGAGGTATCACACTCATGTCAGTGGGCTTCAAAATTTACGCGGAAGTGCTTAGGAAGAGGCTGCAAAGACAGGTGGAAGAAAGGGGAAGTATATTACACAACCAGATGGATTTCAGTAGAGGGGTGGGGACAACATGTAACATTTACGTGCTTAATTTTCTAGCCAATATGAACTTAGGGCAGGCGAGAGGGAAACTAGTTGCATTGTTTGTGCATTTTGAAGCATAATTTGACTCTGTAACAAGAAGGTGCTATGGGAGGCCATGAAACAGGAAGGAGTAGATAAAAGTTTGATAGAGTGGATAAAAGAGATATTTGTGAAGACTAAGATACGGGTGAAGATAGCAGGAAAGGAAGGGGTGGAACTCTGGCCAGTGAGGGGACTAAGGCAAGGCTGTTGAGTCCTCTTTTGTTTAGTATCCTATTGGCAGACTTGGCGGAGAAGATGGAGAGGAAGGGAAAAAGGGGGACAACATTAGAAACCTGCAAACTATTTTCACTAGCATTCGCAAACAATTTACTTCTAGTAGCGAATGTTCAAAGAGGGATGAATCTAATGATGAGAGTGTTTGAAGAGTAAGTGAAAGAAAAAGATTTGCGGTTGGATTTAAATAAGATTAAGATAATGTGTTTTAGAAATAGAATGTATAGAGTAGAGTATGAATGGGAAATTAGTAGCGAGGTGATCGAGTTGGTGAATGAGTTCTGCCACCTAGGATTTTGGTTCGAAGCAGGAGGAGTAAACAAGCTATAGGTGGGAAAGATGACATGTGCGAGTTAAGTAATGGGACAAGTGTATGGTATAGGAAAGAGAAGGATCAAGGGTGACTGGAGGATGAGCGAGTTGATTTCCGACGTGCTACTATAGTCAGTGTTAAGTTATGGACTGGAAATTTTTGAATGGAAGGAGAATAAAAGTGTGGAGAGTCTGCATGAGAGATTTCTGAGGATGGTCATAGGGGTGAGCTGGAGCTGCCCAGGTTATATGCTGAGGGAAGAAATAGGACGAGAGAAAATGGTGGTCAGGCAACTGAAAAGATCCCGGAATTTCGAAGAGAGACTGAGAAGCAGGAAGGGAAGCAAGATTCCACAAGTGCTCGAGAGATTATGGAAAAAGAGAGGAGGGGTAACGTCGGACGTTCGAAATGATAAGGAGAAAGATGCAAATTGAGGTCTGAATGTAGTATGCAAGTGAAGTGTAGAGAATGGCAAGTAATATAGGCAGAGATGAGGGCAAGGCAAGGAGAGGAAAGGAGAGGAAAATCTTGAAGTCAAGGTACAACAGTTGGTATAGGATGGTGAAGAATAAGGGGGATTCGGAATAACTGAAAAAGATTAAAAACGAGAGCAAATTGAATAAAGTGGTGAGATTTAAAATGAAATAGTGCGTAAGAGCATGTAAGTATTAGATGAGTGAAGAAAAGAATATGACTAGAGTATATAGGTATGAGCAAAAATCATAGTTGTATATGCTAGAGAGGTATATATGCGACGAAGGGGGAGAGGAGAGTAAAGAAGGGAGAATAAAGTGGATTTTTCATGGGAAGAGTCAGGGTGAGGAATGGTTAGAGAAGCTAGAAGATTTTAGAGAGAGAGAGCTGGTTGCATGGCGTAAGGAAAAGCCAAAAAATGACCTTTAAAGAAATAATGTAATGCAGTAGTGTTGTGGAATAGAGCTACAATTCTTAGATTGCTAGTGGTAAGAAAAAACGGAAGCCCAGGGCAAGGTCGCAAGTGTCTAAGATTAAGAATAGTGGCTAAGACGAAATGTAAGAAATAGTTGGTAAGGTAGTACATAAGGATTTTCGATAAGAAAGTATGTTATGGTTCTGTAAGGACTCCTAAGCCCGTAAGAAAGAGAGAGAGGCATTTTTTCAATTCCTCAAATCAAGTTGAAAATTGGGTGATTCTGATATTGACTGTACACCTAAACCATCCTAAAATCCGTATCAAATTATTTGGGTGACAGATTAGCTTGATCCGAATTAGTAAAATTTCACTAATTCGAATCAACAGAAAAATCTTTTCGTGACGTAAAACTTATTCATGAATATTAAACACGTCCCAAATTCTTTTCAGGCATAATATATTATGGCGAAATTCTTTATGATGCGGGTGCAGAAAGCAGAAGGGATTAGGTACACTCGAATTGGACCGATTTTCATCGCCCAGAGGCTCTGAATAAGCCGTCGATTTATATCGTATATGCAAATTCGCTTTCGATTTCGGTATGGTGCAATCGACAGGAAGGATTGGTTCTCGTGCGAACATCGCTTGGACGAAATTGCGGCCGTGAAATTACAGTGTACCATGCCGGTCGGTCGCGAGAGAGGAAGCGATTCGGTGTGCAGGATGGGGGACAGCCAAGAGCGATAGAGAAAGAGTGACAAAGGTGGAGGCGACGGAATCGCGTAACCACTTAAACAGGCCGTAATCACATTGTTTGCCAGTAATTGCGCATTAATAGATGAGAACTGGGTCCCTCTCTCTTTCCTTCTCATTCTTGCCTTTTCCGATGTACAAACAACGAAGCGCGCCTTTTGAAGAGCCGGCACATTGGTCACATGTTGCGTTCTCCAGTTCTCCAGACCTGAAATCGAAAGTGCTCTAATCTGACCTTGAAAGCTGACTAACGAGATTTGTTTGATGAGTTTGGTAAAAAAGCTAGTATATTTTTTTCAAAGTTTTTCTTTATTTCTCGAAATAGTCTCCTTCGAAGGCTACACACTTAATCCAGCAAGACTCCAATTTTTTCATCCCTTCAAAAAAGTGAAATTTCTCGAGGTCTGCAAAATACGCATTTACGACAACGATTAATTCTTTATGGGACGGATTCCTCCTCCCACCGAGCCAGGTCTTCAAATTGGAGAACAGAAAGAAGTCGCGCGGAGCCAAGCCTGGAGAATAGGGTGGATGAGGAATTAATTCGAAGCCCAGTTCGTGTACTTTTGCTATTGCGATTGCGGTGGTGTGAGCCGATGCGTTGTCGTGATGAAACAGCACTTTCTTTTGTGCCAATCGTAGCCGTTTTTTTTAGCTCGACTTTCAAACGGTCCAGTAATGATGCATAATAAGTTCCTGTTATAGTTGTCCCCTCATCCAAGTAATCAATGAGGATAATTCCTTGGGAATCCCAAAATTCTGTGCCCATCACATTTTCACCTGACAATACAGTCTTTACCTTCTTTGGTGCACTGTCACAAGGCAGTACCCACTGCTTTGACTGCTGCTTTGTCTCGGATGTATGGTGGTGGATCCAGGTTCCGCCCACAGACATGAATTAACGAAAAACGGCCTGCGGATTCCAATTACACCTTGCCAAACACTGCGCTGAAACGTCGTTTTTGTTGCGCTTTTGATCGGGAGTCTGCAATCGCGGCACGCATCTTGCGCACACCTTCTCAACCTACAGTTTTTGGTGCGAAATGCTATAGGCTCGTTCAGTTGGGACGCTTATAGACTTAAAAATTTCTTGCACCATGATTTGGCGATCTTCCATATCCATATGATGAATTTCTTCCACCATATTCGATATAGTGACCTGAATAGGGCTTCCGGAGCACGCTTCATCTTTAGTTGTGGTTTGGCCACGTTTAAATTCATGCATCCAAAAGTAAATGATTTGCAATGGAGGAGCAGACTCTTCGTGAACTTCGACTGAATCAGCTTTGATCTGCGCGGCCGTCTAATTTTTTAAATAAAAATGTTTTATCACTGCACGGACCTCTTTTTTCTCCCAATTTATCCGTATTAAGATGTAAGCATTTAGGGAAATTCGCGGTTAACTGTTCCTGGAAGTTCAGTGGAAAGTAAACTGTCTACAGGAAAATCTGAGCTTCAATTTATTTTAGCGAACGATTTGAATAATTTAAGGCCTTTTTTATGCTTGTATCTAGATCGCGATTTCAAAGGTGGTGGATTTCATGACATTTTTTCACACTAGTTTTCATCACTGTATGGTATTTGTTTGTGAATCGGCAGACTCTTTTCTTTAGTAGGGAAAAGTAGTCCCTCTGAATGTTTTTTAAAATTCATAAAATTGACAAAGATATGGGAGATTGCAATATTTTGTGATATTTTTTTTTGAAAATTCCATATCCTTGGTTCTATTTGACCTAACTAATTTTTGAAACCGAAAGTTGTTTATATTGAAATATAATTTGAAACGAAAAAAAGATCAAATTTTAATTTTTTTGATGAAACAAAAAATTATAAGCGCGCTCCTGAAAAAAAAGCACCCTTCGATTCCTTCATTTTTACCAAAGGGAGGTGTGAATGTGCTTGATAAGTCCTAAAAGTCTTAGCGTGCGACTGACAACAATTCTCGTGAAAAAAGCCACAAATCTATTTACCTGAAATGATCTTAAGTCAAATATGCTAACACAAAACATTTTTTTCCGATTTCGATTCTGAAATGTCCCATAGCTATGTTTTGACAACAACCAAAATCGTCGACCTGACCCTTTTTGAAACAATTAATTTTGAATTTTTAAAAATCGTGATTTCACGTTTTTCTTGAAAGATAAGCGAGGTACGAGAAAAATTCAAAAAATTCTTTGTTTCTTGAAAAAAGTTCTATTGAACGCAAATTTTATTTTCTTCTTTGTTCTACTCTTTTTTTTAATCCAGGTTTTTCGATTTGAAGAGGAAAAAACGGTTATTTTCACAGATTTATAGGGGTGAGAAGTTCATTACGTTACCAAATAATTGATTTACATTAAGGAAAATAAGAAACTGAAAAAATACAAATAAAGCAAGTGTAATCATACAAAGAAAAGAACATAACTTATTCATTAGGTGTATACAATAATAAGCTTCTCCACTCTCATTTTCAGTAATAATTGTCTTTTTTTTGAATTTTTCAATAAGTTCGGGTCATTCATTGATCAGAATGGACCAATGATCTTGTGACAAAGGTGTTGAAGTTGAAGGATTCATTAATTTTATTTTTACCTTATCAACGGTCAATTGGTGCTATTCTGGCAAACCAGGGGCTATTTTGGGATCGCACTAAAACTTAATATTTCATAAAAATTCCGTTTTCAATGAAAACTGGGGATTCTCAAAATAAAATACAATGAATAGATAATAATAATAGAATAAATCAAAAATAAGAATAGTTAAATAAAACTGATTTTTGTGTTATTGTTGTGTTTTACGTTCTTTGATTATTCACAAGTAGCACTAAATGTACGCGCGCAAAGCGCGCTTTCACGGCCCTGAATTTTTATTTTCTAACATTAAAAACATAAAGTAATCAAAATTACATCATAACAAATTTTGAATCATTGAGAGTTAAAAAAATGGTTGAAAAGAGTTAAGAAATTTAGGGAATGAATAATTCTAACTAGTAAAATATGTTTAAAAAACTTCTTACTTTCGTAATGTTAATATTCTTACGTATACAAATTTTTTCACGTACCTGGAGATCAAATTTTTAAATATTAGGAGTTTTTAAATTTTCAGTAATTAATAATCAATAAATTTAAGTTGAAAGCGCTTAAAATTTAACAACAACATATTGAACGAATTTTAATTGAAAACGTTCCAAATCAAATAATTCTAAATCAGGTAAAATTTTGAAAAAAGGACAGTATTTCGAATGGAATGAAAAGGAATTGAACTTATATCATTTTTAAATAAAAGCGTTTAAAATTAAACGATTTCATTTTGAATAGAGAAGCTCGAGACTGAATGATTTCAGATTTGAATTTCGAAAATTAGATCATTCAAAATTCAAAGAAATTGAATTGTATTATTTGTAATCAAAAGTGTTCAAAATTGAATAACTTAAAATTGAAAACTTCTGAATTTGAATAATTATCAGTTCAAAGTGCTTACAATTTGACAATTTGAAATTGAAAATTAAATTGAATATCTCAAAGTCAAAACTTCTGAAATTCCAGAATTTTAAATTCTTATTACATAAAGAAATTAAAATTCAACTTCAAAATTAATCAGACACATTCATTTAATCAAAAAAAAAATCATCGTCATTTTTATCGTTCAAAATGGTGTATAAACCTTGAAAGTTCAATTATTCCTGAAAAGAGCGTACAAACTTATGTAGCTTGAAATGCAAAAAATTAAGAACGAAAAAACTTCTACTACGTAGTGTTGAAAATTAAACGGACTCGAACTTCATTTAAAACTGAAAAAATTGCTATTGCCAAGAATTGTGATATTAAAACATTTTCATACTCAACTCCTTTGAAATTTCAAGTATTTTGAGTATATTTGAATCGCTTGTGAGAATCTTTCAAGAAGAAAGAAATTATTCCATTACTGAGATATCAATTTTAGACAGTTTAATTTTATTCTGTTTTAAATTTAAAGAACAAAGTTTTTATCTTCTTAATTTCAAATCGTTTAATTTTTAACACTACACTTAGAATCATTATTCATTCTTAAATTCCACTAATCAAATATTTTCTATTTTAAATGATCAATTTTTTAAATATTCAGCTGATCAGACAATGTTACGATATTACATTAAACTCGAAAATTGAAAAAAAAATACGAAAGAAGGTCGCTATGATACAAATTTTTTGAATTGCATAATTTCAAGCCTTTCAATTCGAAATCTTTTTTTTTAAGTTGAGTTTTAAATATTTAATATTTCGAAAGATTTTCAAATAAACAATAATTCAGTTTTCAATGCCAGGTTTGCAGAATTTGAAAAACCAGAGAATTGTTTATGTTTAACATTGAAACCATACAATTAAGAATATTCAAATCTAAAATTAATTAATTTAAGATTGACCTGACATTTCTAATAAATTGTTGAAGAGGATATTATCCGCTCAAATTCCACTGAATATTTATCTTTAAGAATAAATAATAAAGTGCTGATTTTTAACCCTCCCCCTAGGTGAATATGTGTCCCAACGAAAAAATGTTGTCTTCATAAATTATCATTCAATATTACATACTTCTGAATTGGAAACTATTTTGAAATAAAACATTGAAAATTGTACCATATTGTGAAATTTCAAATTGAAAACCTCCAAAAATTACGAAATTCCAAATCAAATATCTTCTAATCTTAGCTTTTAAAGCAAAAAAACTTTAGCTTCAAGGTTTCTAAGATTAAAGTTTTCTAGAAATGTGCATTCAAAACTATAACTTTAATTTAAAATCATAGAAATTTCGAAGATGATAAATATTAATGGAAAGTATCAAATCATGTAGTATCAAGTGACATTCAAAGTGATTGGATACGTTTTTAATTGAAAATGTAATTTCTGTCCCGAAGAAAAATCACTGTCATTTCCACGGTTCAAAATCGAAGAATTTAAAATTTCATGAACCTCTAAAGTTTAATTATTCTAAAAACGTTGAAAATTATATGCCTTCTAACTGAAAATTTCAAAATTAGCGATTTCAAACCTAAAGTATTTAAAACCAAACAGTTTTAAAATTTGTTTGAAAATTATTGTTGTTTGTTTGTTTAAAAAGTATTCTTATATCAGGATCTTGAAACTAAGTCGTTTAAAGTGATTAATTCTCAAATTGTGCATTACGATTTTCAAAATTAACTGACGTATACTAATAAACTGTCACATTGACATGATAACAAAAGTTTCGACACAAAAAACACGCGAAAAGCGAGCGGAAATAAGAGCTTCAACGTGGACAAAGTGAATGAGTGAATAAATAAATGAATTGATAAAATATTATAGGGAATTTCTTAAAAAATTCATATTTTCTAAAGATTTTAAAAAATTTATCTATAAAACTTACTGAGAACGTTTCATGTAACTTAGACTAAATGAAAAATTATTTAATTACCATTATTATCAATGAAAAGGCTTGTCCCAAAGTAGCCCCAACTACAGGACTATTTCGGGAGAAAATTTAAGTATGCGTAAGTCCGACAAAATGTTTTTTTTTTCAATGGAACTTCCTAGACACCTTTAGAAGTATTTACGAAAAATGCCTAAATGGCTCAAAAATTTTTCAGTTCGAATTCAGATTTTTGGCAAAGCGTAAACCGGAAAAACCGCGTTTTTTGTCCTAAAATAGCCTCGATTGACGGTAATTAGTTATTTGTTTATTTACTGGTGTAGAGCAATATTCGAAATTTTGGGTCAAGAAGTTAGAAATCAAAACGGCCGAATCAATGTAGCGACCTAAGCTTATAAAAAATCATCCGATTGGTATAAACTCATTCTATTATGAGTTTTTACAGCCACAGATTACGAATTTTGTGGCAAAAAGTAAAAATCCAAAATAGCCGATCCAATATGGCGACCAGAATTTATAAAAAATCATTCGACTTGTATAAACCTCATTTCTTAGTGGGTTTTCGAATCACAGATTACAAATTTGGGGTCAAAAAGTTAAAATTTAAATTTTCTGATCCAACGAGGCGTAGAAAATTTATGAAAAATTTTCCAATTCGTAAAAGATTTATTTTTTAGGGGGTTTTTGAGTCACGAATTTAAAGTTTGTGGTTAAAATGTTGACATTTAAAATAACTTTTAAGTCACAATATATTGCAATCCCTTCACTCAGGGAAATTGCCAGTTGACACAAAAAAATTTCCATTAAAACTGCTATCTCCTCTTGATTTAATAGTTAACAGGAGTCGATTTCAAATTTTGTATATAATACTTGGATTATGTGACTAAAAAACCGATGCAAAGTGAATTTGTTGAATATCGAATAATTCAAACAAAATCTCTATCGCCATTTTGTACTCTCTATTTTGAGTTTTGAATTTTTGATACAATATTTGGAATCTGTAACTGAAGAAAACCCTAGCTACAAAATGAGCTTTATACAAATCGTAGGATTTTATATGAACTTTGATCGACATATTGAGTCGAACAATTTTTAATTTCAAATTTCTGATCCAAAATTTGGAATCTGTGACTCAGAAAATCACTGTATGATGAGTTTTATACAAAGCGGATAAATTTTATAAATTTTGATCGCCATATTTGACCTGCTATTCTGAATTTTAACTTTTTGAAACAAACTTTGTAATCTGTCACTCATAAGACCCCTACAAAATGAGTTTTATACAAATCGGACGATTTTTTATGAATTTTGATCGCCATATTGAATCGG
>JAUMHM010000016.1:37987768-38015428 GCA_032362435.1 Melikaiella ostensackeni | reverse complement strand
CTTTTCTCTACCCGAAAAGATGAATTATTCTCAACAAGGATATAATAATTTCCCACCTACAGAGATGAATTTTCAACCACGTAATCGAATTTTCAGAAGGAAAATATTTCGAACAAACAGTTGCATATACAATCAAATAGTTGAATTTTCACGCCAAGAAGAAGATCTTTTCAGAAATGAGTTGAATTTTCAACCTTTAAAATTCGAATTTTCAACAAGAAAGTTATTTCGACCGAAAAAGGTAAATTTTTTTACTAAAAATGATGACTTTTCTACCCTTGAAAGACGAATTTTCAACAAGGAAGTTATAATCTTCCACCTACAGAGATGAATTTTCAAACACATAGTAGAATTTGCAGAAGGAAAAAAGCTCAAACAAACAGTTGCATATACAACCAAATAGTTGAATTGCAACGCCAAGAAGACGAATTTTTCAGAAGTAAATTGAATTTTCAACCTTAAAAATTTGAATTTTCAACAAGGAAGTTGTTTTCGACCGAGAAAGATAATTTTTTACGAGAAATTATGACTTTTCTCCCCGAAAAGATGAATTTTCAACAAGAAAATAATTTCCCACCTACAGAGATGAATTTTCAATCACGTAGTCGAATTTTCAGAAGAAAAAAAAGTGCAAGCAAACAGTTGCATATGCAGCCAGATAGTTGAATTTTCACGCCAGGAAGACGAATTTCTTGAAAGTGAGTTGAATTTTCAACCTTAAATGTTTGAATTTTCAACAAGAAAGTTATTTCGACCAAAAAAGATAAATTTTTCATTAAAAATGATGACTTTTCTCTACCCGAAAAGATGAATTATTCTCAACAAGGATATAATAATTTCCCACCTACAGAGATGAATTTTCAACTAAATAATCGAATTTTCAGAAGGAAAATAGTTTGAACAAACAGTTGCTTATACAATCAAATAGTTGAATTTTCACGCTAAGAAGATGATTTTTTCAGAAGTTAGTTGAATTTTCAACTTTAAAAATTTGAATTTCCAAAAAAAAGTTGTTCTTAGCCGAAAAAAATAAATCTTTTACCAAAAATGATGACTTTTCTATCCTTGAAAGACGAATTTTCAACCAGGAAATTATAATCTTCCACCTACAGAGATGAATTTCCAAACACATAGTAGAATTTACAGAAGGAAAAAAGTTCAAACAAACAGTTGCGTATACAACCAAATAGTTGAATTGCAACGCCAAGAAGACGAATTTTTTAGAAGTGAATTGAATTTTCAACCTTCAAAATTTGAATTTTCAACAAGAAAGTTGTTTCCGACCAAGAAAGATAATTTTTTTACGAAAAATGATGTCTTTTCTACCCGGAAAGATGAATTTTAAATAAGAAAATAATAATATTCCACCTACAGAGATGACTTTTCAACCACATACTCGAATTTTCAGAAGACAAGAAAATTAAGCAAACAGTTGCCTATACAACCAAATGGTTGAATTTTCCCGACAACAAGACGAATTTTTCAGAAGTGAGTTGAATTTTCAATCAAATAATCGAATTTTTAGAAGATAAATAAGTTCAAACAAACAGTTGCATATGTAACCAAATAGTTGGATTGCGAAGCCAAGAAGACGAATTTTTTAGAAGTGAGTTGAATTTTCAACTTCAAAAATTTGAATTTCCAACAAGAAAGTTGTTTTCGATCGAAAAAGATAAATTTTTTACTAAAAATGATGACCTTTCTCTACCCCAAAAGATGAATTTTCAACCACATAGTCGAATTTTCAGAAGGAAAATAGTTCAAACAAACAGTTGCGTATACAACCAAATATGTGAATTTTCACGACAAGAAGGCGGATTTTTCAGAAGTGAGTTGAATTTTCAACATCAAAAATTTGAATTTTTAACGAGAAAGTTACTTTCAACTGAGAAAGGTGAATTTTTTGCCAGAAAAGATGACTCTTCTACCCAGAAAGGTGAATTTTCAACAAAAAAATTACAATTTTCATCTACAAAGATGAATTTTCAAGCAAATATTTGAATTTCCAGAAGAAAAAAAAGTGCAAACAGACAGTTGCATATTCAGCCAAATAGTTCAATTTTCACGCCAGGAAGATGAATTTCATAAAAGTTAGTTGAATTTTTAACCTTAAAGGTTTAAATTTTCAACAAGAAAGTCATTTTTGACCGAAAAAGATAAATTTTTTACTAGAAATTATGATTTTTCTCTACCCGGAAAGATGAATTTGCAACAAGATTATAATAATTTACCACCTACAGAGAGGAATTTTCAACCACATAATCGAATTTCCAGAAGAAAAATAGTTCGAACAAACAGTTGCATATACAATCAAATAGTTGAATTTTCACGCCAGGAAGATGATTTTTTCAGAAGTTGGTTGGATTTTCTCCCTTAAAAATTTGATCTTTCAAAGAAAAAGTTATTTTTGACCATGAAAAATAAATCTTTTACCAAAAATGATGACGTTTCTACCCTTGAAAGACGAATTTTTAATATGGAAATTATAATCTTCCACCTACAGAGATGAATTTTCAAACACATAGTAGAATTTACAGAAGGAAAAAAGTTCAAACAAACTGTTGCGTATACAACCAAACAGTTGAATTACAACGCCAAAAAGACGAATTTTTAAGAAGTGAGTTGAATTTTCAACTTTAAAAATTTGAATTTTCTACAAGAAAGTTGTTGTCGACCAAGGAAGATAATTTTTTTTTACCAAAGATGATGACTTTTCTACCCGGAAAGATGTATTTTCAACAAGAAAATAATAATTTCCCATCTACACAGATGAATTTTCAACCACGTAGTCGTATTTTCAGAGGGAAAAAAGTTCAAACGAACAGTTGCATATACAACCACATAGTCGAATTTTCTCGCCAAGAAAACGAATTTTTCAGAATTGAGTTAAATTTTTAACTAAGTAGTCGAATTTTTAGAAGAAAAGAAAGTTCATTCAAACAGTTGCATATACAACCAAATAGTTGAATTGCAACGCCAAAAAGACGAATTTTTCAGAAGTAAATTGAATTTTCAACCTTAAAATTTTGAATTTTCAACAAGGAAGTTGTTTTTGACCGAGAAAGATAATTTTTTACGAGAAATTATGACTTTTCTCCCCGGAAAGATGAATTTTTAACAAGGAACAGTTGCATATTCAACCTAATACTTGAATTGCAACGCCAAGAAAACGAATTTTTTAGAAGTGAGTTGAACGTTCAACCTTAAAAATTTGAATTTTCAACAAGAAAGTTGTTTTCGACCTTAAAAGATAAATTTTTTACCAAAAATGATGACTTTTCTACTCGGAAAGATGAATTTTCAACAAGGAAATAATAATTTTCCACCTACAGAGATGAATTTTCAACCACGTAGTTGAATTTCCAGAAGGAAAGAAGTTCAAACAAACAGTTGCTTATACAACCAAATGGTTGAATTTTCACCCCAAAAATAAGAACTTTTCAGAAGTGAATGAAATTTCAACTAAATAATCGAATTTTTAGAAGAAAAAGAAGTTCAAATAAACAGTTGCATATGCAACCAAATAGTTGGATTGCAACAACTAGAAAACAAATTTTTTAGAAGTGAGTTGAATTTTCAACATTAAAAGTTTGAATTTTCAACAAGAAAGTTATTTTCGACCGAGAAGGATACATTTTTTTACCAAAAATGATGACTTTTCTACCCGGAAGGATGAATTTTCAACAAGGAAATAATAATTTTCCACCTACAGAGATGAATTTTCAATCACGTAGTCGAATTTTCAGAAGGAAATAGTTCATACAAACAGTTGCATATACAACCAAGTAGTTGAATTCTCACGCCAAGAATACGAATTTTTTAGAAGTGAGTTGAATTTTCAACCAAATAATCGAATTTTTAGAAGAAAAATAAGTTCAACCAAACAAAATTAAAAAATAATAAAAATAAATTATAAAGAAAAAAATATATTTTTCACCAAGAAAGATGATTTTTTTGCCGAAAAAGATTACTCTTCTACCCGAAAAGATACATTTCCAACAAAAAAAAATTCAACCAAAGAGCTAAGTTCACAAGTAAATACTTCAATTTTTAAGCAAAAGAGAAAAAACATGATTTTTCTCCTTTTTTCAAGTTTAATGAAAATTTATGATACACACGGTTTTTTGTATTGCTGCATAGTTTTTGGAGGATGATTTTAGCTGTAAATACTTATTTTGAGAACCTTTTTTATTTATTAAAAACATTATTTCGTACCAAAATAACAAGAAAATCGATTTTATTCGTTATTTTCAGTTTTATCGTGGATGTGCGAACATGAGATACATTTATTTTTATATTTAACTTCTCGTGGGTGATGCGGGTACCAAACTACAACTGTTGGAACCCCTCTGAATTTGAACAAAATCAATTCGCTCCTCCCTACTGCATACCCTACCATGCAAAACCCGAAGATCAAAATCCATTCACTTGATATGGAATGTTAAAACTTAAATTCTGCAAAATTATTTCCTTATTATAATTCAAGATCTCATAAATATATTTCCAAGCACAAAAATTCTGTATTAAACTTGCCTTTCATATATGTTACATGAATAAACGGTGATTCGTGAGATAAATTTTTCTTCGATTGCAATTACGACTCTGAGTAATTAACTTGGAGGTGATTTCACTGGCGATATTTCCAATGATTTCGATTTCATTATCCGGTTTATCTAGCACATGTGCGGAATATCCGCGTCGGATTATTCGCACGCCACGTCACTATCTTCTCTCACGTCTCGTGCGTGGTGTATAGGAGAGCCATTTTACATCATCGGCGATCTTGACTTTCCGGATTCCACGACTTCAGATCTCTCGATAAATCGGGAGTTGACTAATACTGTTGTTCCTCCACCCCTTCTGATTATTATTTATCCCTGGTTGACTTGATAATAGAATATTGCATAACTAGGGAGAAATCTTTCCATTTCTACTTGTGCTGAAGAAATTTTCAAGCCGTAGAAATTTGGAAAGATCTCTTCCGAGTCACACACAAAACTTTTTTTAA
Organism: Melikaiella ostensackeni; assembly: GCA_032362435.1. NCBI lineage: Eukaryota > Metazoa > Arthropoda > Insecta > Hymenoptera > Cynipidae > Melikaiella > Melikaiella ostensackeni. The sequence continues at coordinate 38,010,420 of JAUMHM010000016.1, read as the reverse complement.
CACTCTCTGTTGACATACGAATATTCTCACACTCAGCTGATGACAAGCCATATTCTTTCCCAGACGTCCTTCTTCTGCTCCCTAGGGAGTAGAACGTGTGTTCTACTCACACCGTTCGAGAAGCGAGTTTGTTTAACCACAAGCATGAAAATTAGTCAAAATCATGGGGCTGTTATGAAAAATTGACTATCACTTTCCATCCTCATCAATCCATGGATCCGTGGGATGACTTTGAATTCGAATAGCGGAAGCGGAAGAGCCGCCCACGACTGAGTATACATAATATAATAGGCTGTCTGCTACCTCGCGGTTACTTTCTGAGATCGTTCGATCCGTAACACGTTTCATTGCCGATTACTCAATACTGGATCGTGGGATACAAACACACCTTGAAATCAAATTAAGAGTGATTCACATTTTGTTTCTGTATTCGCACTTAATGGGTTTTGAATTTATTGGACTTAGAACGCATTGGTATTTGTTTTCTCCGTTTATATGAATAACGAAGCTTGTTTCTGTGTCTATTAAAATGGTGATTTTATTCATGAATGGTGATAATAAATAATTGTCATTATTTTACGGTAATGACTGCTCCTCCTAAAGAACTAAATTTGATAGAGTGGACATTCTTCTTCTTGAATAAGCCAAATTAGTATTCATCATTTCTTCACGACTTGCTTGTATGACTTCACCTCTTCTGAATTAGACATGTGTACATTGTATAGGTAGCAAAATATTAAAAGTAGATCACGTTCAATTCCGTGAGAATTGAACAACCTTTCAGAATCGTATAATAAATAATCAATCGATCTTATCAATTTATTGAAACAACAGCTGTTTTAAATTATCATTTTTCTTTCGGAATTATTTTGCAACTTGGACTATTTAAAATATTACTACGTATTAGTAGAACGCTAGATTTTGATTTTGCATGTCTGAAATATTTTACTATTAGGTTTGTGATAGAATATGAGGCATGAAATTGAATTAAGAAGCTGTGAGAATATTTGCAATCATTTGCAAGCGAAAACTTCAAAATCATAATTTGATGTCCACAGTTATCGATTTTTATTCACAGTTCATATTTGGATGCTCCCAGCTTAAAGTGGTACAATTTGTTTTTAGAATGTAATGAATCGACTTAAGATCTTCAATTTTCAACCCGCTTATATTTAGATTATGCATTTGAAATTTTCGAGATTTCTAAAATTTCTAATTAAAAAATTTCTCAGCTTTGAATGCATATTGGAAATTATTCAGTCTTAACGACTTTAATTCGAGGATACAAAATAATGGATACTTAAAATTTTTAATTATTAAATTTTATCTGATTCTAATAATGATTCAATTTACATGGATTCTAAAAATCTCGAATTGTTGGTACGATATTAAACGCTAAAGTTTTGAATTTTTCAGATTTATAAAGTTCGGCAGTGAAAAGATGAATTCTTTACCAAAAAAGCAGATTTTCCTACCCGAAAAGGTGAATTTTCAACCAGATAGTCGAATTTATAGAAGAAATAAAAGTTCAACCAAACAGTTGCGAATACAACCAAAAAGTTGAATTTTTAAGCCAAGGAGACGAATTTTTTAGAAGTTAGTTAAATTTTCAACCTCAAAAATTTGAATTTTCAACAAGAAAGTTACCTCCAATCTAGCGAGATGAATTTTGACCAAAAAGAATGACTTTTCTGCCAGGAAAAATAAATTTTCAAGGAAAAAATTATAATTTTCAGCCAAATGGTTGAATTTTAAAGCCAAGAAGACGAAATTTTCAGAAGACAATTGCATTCTCAAGCTAAAAAGTTGAATTCTCAACCAAAAAGATGAATTTTTAACGAAAAAAGATTCTTTTCTTATCATAGAAGATGAGTTTTCAAAAAAAATAATTTCAACTAAACAGCTGAATTCACGACTAAATAGTTCAACTATCATTTTTATTTACAGTTCATGTTTGGATGCTTCTAGTTTAAAGTGGTACAACTTGTTTTTAGAATGTTATGAACCGATTTGAAATCTTTAATTTCTAACCCGCCTATACATGAAATTAAACCACTTTTACAATTATGCATTGGAAAATTCCCACATTTCTAAAATTTTCTGATTAAAAAATTTCTCAGCTCTTAATGCATATTGGAAATTATTCAGTCTTGACCACTTTAATTTGAGGTTGCATAATAACGGGTACTTCAAGTTTTTAATGACTAAATTTTAACTGATTAAAATAATGATTTAATTTACGTGGACTCTAAACATCTTAAATAGTTGGTACTATATCAAACGCTAAAGTTTGGAATTTTTCAGATTTATGAAGTTCAGGAGAGGAAAGATGAATTTTTTACCGAAAAAGATGACCTTTCTTCCCGGAAATGTGAATTTGCAGTTAGGTAGTCGAATTCATAGAAGAACAAAAGGTTCAACCGAACAGTTGCAAATACAACCAAATAGTTGAATTTTCACGCCGATAAGACAAATTTTTTAGAAGTGAGTTGAATTCTCAACATTAAAAATTTGAATTTTTAACAAGGAAGTTACTTTCAATTGAGAAAGATGAATTTTTTGCCAAAAAAGATGACTTTTCTACCCAGAAAGGTGAATTTTCAACAAGAAAATTACAATTTTCATCTCCAGAGATGAATTTTCAACCAAATAGTCGAATTTTTAGAAGAAAAAAAAGTTTAATCAAACAGTTGCATATGCAACCAAATAGTTGAATTGCAACTCCAAGAAGACGAATTTTTCAGAAGTGAGTTGAATTTTCACCCTCAAAAATTTGAATTTTCAACAAGAAAGTTGATTTCGACTGAGAAAGATAAATTTTTTACAAAAAGGGATGACTTTTCAGCCGAGAAAATAAATTTTCTAGAAAAAAATTATAATTTTCAGTCAAGTAGTTGAATTTTAAGGCCAAGAAGACAAAATTTTGAGAAGACAATTGCATTCTCAAGCTAAAAATTGGAATTCTTAACCAAAAAAGATGAATTTCCAACGAAGAAAGATTTTTTTCTTACCACAGAAGATGAGTTTGAAAAAAAAATCAACTAAACAGCTGAATTCACAACTGAATAGTTCAACTATCATTTTTATTTACAGTTTATGTTTGGATGTTCCTAGCTCAAAGTGGTACAATTTGTTTTCAGAATGTTATGAAATGACTCAAGATCTTCAATTTCTAACCGCTCATATTTAAAATTGTATCATTTTTAGATTCTGCATCTGAAATTTCCCACATTTCTAAAATGAGTAATTTGAAAATTTCTCAGCTTCGAATGCATATCAGAAATTATTCAGCCTTAACCACTTCAATTTGAGGTTGCACAATTACCGGTGCTCCAAGTTTTCAATTATTACATTTTAACTGATTTAAATACTGATTTACTTTGCATGAATTCTGAAAATCTCAAATTGTTGGTACGGTACCAAACGCTAGAGTTTCGAATTTTCCAGATTTATAAAATTCGGCAGTTTACAAACCTAATTTTTATACGCGGCTTATTTGAAAACTAATTTTTTCAAGTCGAAGATTTACAACTTTCCACAGTTTGGAGAATTTTCAAATTTTTGACATTTTTAATCACAAATTTTATATTTTTAAATGTTTAAAATTGGTAAATACATTACCGATAGATAGAATCGGACCACTAACCGGAAAATCGGATATTTTTTCAAAAACCTCTGGAAAGCTTAATAAATTCTGGGTTAAATGGATCCTAGCTGACGTAATTCGGCTTTGCGGGTATTGAATTATCACGTGCATAGAATTAGAATAAAATTTTGATTTTTGAAAAATTTTGTTCTTCAATTCTTGAAAGGAGCTAGGAAAGGAGGTTATTGATTTTGATATTCTCCAAAAGTGATTCTCAGGATTTTACCTTTCATTTGTTTTTTAAACACCGTGGTTCGATCGTGCAATAATGTATTCTAAATTTAGCAGGTTCGCATAAAAAATAATTACTTCATGAGCCCTTAAATACTTTTCAATCTCTACTGGCTCAGATGAAACTAGATCCAACCAAAACTGGAGTTTTCTACTAAAATCTTGATATTCATACATTTTAAGGAAATTTAATATACTTGTAATGAATGAAATCATCTTTCTTCTGTAAAATAAAAAAATTATTAAATTCCTTTTTCCTAGCGCCTGCTAGAAGTTGCAGTTGAGGTACAAAATCCCTCAGAAATCTAAATTTTATTTTTGTCTTTCTCACATGATAATTCAATACCCATGAGGCCAAACTTCAACTGAGGCTTATTTGTTGCAAAATTTAATAAGATTTACAATGGTTTCCCGAGAATACTTTTATTAATATTCTGGAAGGCGCTATCACCTTTCAAATTCAAGGCTTATTCTCAACAGGTCATCCAGTTAGTGGTTCAATACTATCCGTGGGTAGTGTACATTTAAGAATAGTACACATGAGTACTTTTCTAGACTTCAAATATAATTTTTAAAAATTTTGAGTGCATGATACGCACAAATTTACAATAATTATCGAATGCTCTTGAATTGAATTTATTGAACTCAATACGCTCAAATTTTACACAATTGATCAGCTTAGAAAGTTAAACAATAAAGTAATGTGCACTAGGAACAATATTAAAAATTTCTGTTAATTATTTCCTCTGAATAACATCTTATTCATTTATAGAAATATTTATTTTACCTTGGCCTATTCATCTATTGAATAATACTTACTTTATTAGCAATCAGATTGATTCAATAAAGATTCATTTACAACATGAAGATGTTCCAAAGAAATTAAAGAAACAGATAAAATATATTATGTCAAATTATAAGAACAATTTCACTAGAATATTTGCATTACAAGAAGACGATATAGATTCTCTTTAAAAAAGGTAATTAACCTTATATCTGGCAAGAACTAATGACTTGAAAGCTTGCAGTTCATTATTTATTTTCAATGTCACTTTTTCAACGAGATCAGTAAGAGTAGGAACTATGATTAAATACGCCTAGTTTAAAATTTATGTCGAACACATTTTTTTCCTGAGGAAGTTGTCCATTCTAGATGCCGAAACTTCTTTGGCGGTCTGAAATTAACGTCAAAAGTTTCATGATGATCGATTACTAAATTCGAGTCAAATGTAACCACAGGTGTATTTCTTAGAGTCATAAATGAGGGGTGCGAGCGGTGTGAAAAATGAAGAGAGCAACGTGATCGGAGATCTCAATCGTACGAATGATTACGTCGTACGGGACATGATTATTAGATGATCGAATAATAATTTTAATCTTCGCTAGATAATGATGATGCGGTATATCGAGGTACCAGCGTTGACACATGCACTCATGCAGTCATTTTATATACCTGTGAATAAGGTACCTACATGTATCGGTGGATTTGTAATTTATGTGATTTGTGGATCGTGGTCCCTAGCCAGAACAACGACGCGTGAATCAAGTGAGATATTTGGTGTGAAAATTATAATTTATTGCTGGAAATGACGCAAGGTTGGAAATGTCGAAGAAGAATGGTTCTCGTCAAACGCATAAATAATTTGATAATATTTAATAGCAGAGATCAGCAGGTTTATAGCGACTATTCCACACTCGCTTGGCAAATGCAAAACTTTCATCAAAACTTATTATAAAATTACTCATTGTGGTAGAAGGTGATTTAAAAGAAAGTAGTGATTCATACATGATGTCTAACAAACACGGGATTTTTCTACTGTAATGTTGATATTCATTCATCGTAAGAAAACTGTGTATACTTCTAATGAATGGAATCATCATGCAATTAAAAAATAAGCTTCAGAAAGTATTAGAAGAAGTGAGAAGTATCCGAAACTAGTAGTCTAACCAAGATCAAATTTTTCTATAGAAATCTTGATATTTATTGATTGTCAAAAACATTTACTATACTTTTAGTGAATGAAATCATCATGAAATCAAAAAAGCAATTTCAGAAAGTACACGTATTAGAAGGAATTAGAACCATTCGAATCTAGTAGTCTAAACAAGATTATATGTATATATATTTTTTATTTGAATGATATCATCTCTCTACTCGGAATTAAGAAAGGAACTTGGAAAAGTTTAGAAGAAACAATAACTATTTGAAACTAGTAGTCTAACCAAGACTGAATTCTTCTACCTATATCTTAATATTTATTCCTTGTGAGGATATTTCATTTACTTGTGATGGATAAAATCATCATGAAATTGGAAAGGGAGCTTTAGAAAGTTTAGACGAAGTGAAAACTTTTCGAAACTAGTAGTCTTACCAAAATTATATTTTTCTACTGAAATCTCGATATTCATTTATTATCAGAAAATGTAATCTGCTTGCGATGAATGATATCATCTTTCTTCTAGGAATTGAGAAAGTAACTTCAAAAAGTATTAGAAGAAACGACAAATATTTGAAACTAGTAGTCTAACCAAGGCTGGTTTTTCTACTAAAATCTTAATATTCATTCCTTGTAAAGAAATTTCATGTACTTGTGATGGATAAAATCATCATGAAATTGGGAAAGGAGCTTTAGAAAGTTTAGAAGAAGTACGAGTAAGAACTGTTCGAAACTAGTAGTCTAATCAAGACTAGATTTTTCTACTAGAATATTGATATTCATTCATTGTAAGAAAATTTAAGCTACTTGCAATGAATGAAATCATCTTTTTTCTAGGAAATAAGAAAGTAACTTTAAAAGTATTAGATAATCAAAAAACTGATCAAAACCAGCAGTCTCACTAAGACAAGATTTCTTCACTAAAATATCAATATTCATTCATTGTAAGAAAACCTTATATACTTGTAATGAATGAAATTATCATAAAATTAAAAAAGGAGCTTTAGAAAGTATTAGAAGAAGTGAGAACTATTCAAAACTAGTAGTCTAAACAAGAATGGATTTCTCTATAGAAATCTTGATATTCATTAATTGCAAAAAAATGTCATATACTTTTAGTGAATGAAATCATCATGGAATTGGAAAAGCAGTTTTATAAAGTATTAGGAGGAACGAGAACTGTTCGAAACTAGTAGTTCAACCACGATAGGATTTTTCTACTGAAATCTTGATACTCATTCATTGTAAGAAAATTGTATATACTCGTAATGAATAAAATCATCATGAAATTGGAGGAGGGGCTTTAGAAAGTATTAAAAGAACCAAAAAATATTTGAAACTAGTAGTCTATACAAGATTATATTTTTCTACTGAAATTTTGATACTCATTTATTATAAGAAAAAATAATCTCTTTGCAATGAATAATATCACCTTTCTTCTGGGAATTAAGAAAGTAACTTCAAAAAGTATTAGAGGAAACGAGAACTATTAGAAACTAGTAGTATCGCCAGGATTGGATTTTTCTACTGAAATATTGATATTTATTCATTGTAAGAAAATTTCGTATAGTAGTGATGCATAAAATCATCATGAAATTCAAAAAGAATCTTAAGAAAGTATTAGAAAAGAAAGAAATATTCGAGGCTAGTAGTCTATCCAAGACTAGATTTTTCTACTAAAATCTCGATATTCATTCTTTGTAAGAAAATTTAATCTCCTCGCAATGAATGAAATCATTTTTTCTAAGAATTAAAAAAATAACTCAAAAAAAAATTAGATGATACAAAAACTAATCGAAACCAACTGTCTTACCAATACTGGATTTTTCTACTAAAATATTAACATTCCTTCATTGTAAGAAAACTTGATATACTTTTAATGAATGAAATTATCATGAATTAAAAAAGAGCTTTAGAAAGTATCAGAAGAATTGAGAACTATTCGAAACTAGCATTTTAGCCAAAAATGGGTTTTTCTATAGAAATCTCGATATTCATTAATTGAAAAAAATCTAATATACTTTTAATGAAAGGAATCATCATGAAATTGAAAAAGCATTCTCAGGAAGTATTAAAAGGAATGAGAACTGTTCGGAACCAGTAGTGCAACCAAGACAAAAATTTTCTACTGAAATCTGGATATTCATTTATTGTAAGAAATGGATGAAATCATCATGAAATTAAAAGAGGTGCTTTAGAAAGTATGAGAAGGAGCAAGTACTATTCGAAACTAGTAGTCTCACCAAAATTATATTTTTCTACTGAAATCTTGATATCCATTTATTATAAGAAAATTTGATCTACTTGCAATGGATGATATCATCTTTCTTCTGGAAATTAAGAAAGTAACTTCAAAAAGTATCAGAAGAAACGAGAACTAATGAAAGATAGAAGTCTAACTAAGACTGGACTTTTCTACTTAAATACTAATATCCATTCAATTGTAAGGAAATTTCATTTACTTGTGATGGATAAAATCATCATGAGATTGAAAAAGGAGCTTTAGAAAATATTAGAAGAAGAAGGAAATATTCAAGACTAGCAGTCTAACCAAGACTAGATTTTTCTACTAAAATCTCGAAATTCATTAATTGTAAGAAAATTTAATCGACTTGCAAAGAATGAAATCATCTTCCTTCTAGAAATTAAAAAAGTAACTTGAAAAAAATTGGATGAAACAAGAACTAATCGAAACCAACAGTCTTACCAAGACTGGATTTTTGTACTAAAATATTAATATTCGTTCATTGTAAGAAAACTTTATATATTCTTAATGAATGAAATCATCATGAAATTCAAAAAAAGCTTTAGAAAGTATCAGAAAGAGCAAGAACTATTCAAAGCTAGATGTCTAGGCAAGATTATATTTTTCTACTGAAATCTCCATATTAATTTTTAAGAAAATTTAATCTACTTGCAATGAATGATATCATCTTCCTTCTAGAAATCAAGAAAGTAACTTCCAAAAGTATTAGATGAAACAAAAATTAATCGAAACCAGCAGTCTTACCAAGACTGGATTTTTCTACAAAAATGTCTCGGACAAGTTAGTCTTTCTTAAAAAAAGGAATTTTTTATACAATTTTTAGGAATAAAGACGTTTTTAAACAGGAAAAGGCACCAGTTTTAATTGTGTGTGGGTGCAGTAATATGTATTTGTCAAGTGTTATAATGATTAGTACGATTGTTCAGTGACGTTCTGTTCCATAACATTTACGAGTATTACCCTGCTGTAGTGGCAGAGATTGGTGAATGGAAGGAAGAAAGAGAGAAAGATAAGTCTTACAATATTTCCATGAGCTTTGATCCACTCAGCAATCGGAACGTATGATATTCATAGATTACTAAAAAAAATCTTTAAAAAAAACTTTAGCGCACACTAAAATTTAACATGAAATTTAAGTCATTTAAGTTGAATTTTGGTCTCTATCCATGACCAAAATGTCTTATATAATTATTTTTATTATATTATATTTTATTATATTAATTTTTTCTTTAAATCACAAAGATTGAAAATTAATTGAAAATTAACTAAATTGCCTAGGGCAGGGCTGATTCACATCGCCTTACTGATGAGTCCGGTGTGTCAGCCTAGGACGAAATGCTTATTATTTGAAAAGCTTGATACTTATAATAATTATTTTTTAAAAATGATTTTAAAAATATATATATATATACATGCATATATGTGTATGTGTGTGTTTGCGTATATATGTTTATATATGTATATAAATATATTTGTGTGTATGTGTATATGTGCATATATGTATATTCATACCCATATAAATAGAAAATGCGAAAAATCCTAGACCCTAATGCCAATTCTAAGAAAATATCTTCTTTAGTATTAAAAAATAAGCTCAAGGAAGTATCAAAAGAACTGAAAACTCTTCAAAACCAGCAGTCTAACCAAGACTTGATTTTTCTACTGAAATCTTGATATTCATTCATTTCATGAAATTTTGATACGCTTGCGATGAATGAAATCATTACGAAATTGAAAACGGAGCTTTAGCAAGCATTAAAAAAAACGATAAATCTTCGAAACTAGTGGTCTAACTAAAACATACCTTTTCTACTGAAAACCTCTTATTCATTTATTGCAAGAATATTTAATGTATTTTTACTGAATGAAATCATCATAAAATTGGAAATGGAGCTGTAAAGGTATCAGATGAAGTGAGAACTATTTGAAACTATGTCTATCAAGACTGGGGTTTTCTACTGAAATCTTGATATTCATTCATTGTTAGAATATTCAATATACTCGTAATGAATGAAATCATCTTTCGTCTGAAAATTAAAGAATGAACTTCAGAATTCTTTAGAAGGAAAGAGAACTATTCGAAACGAGTAGTCTAGCAAAGACGAACTTTTTCTACTGGTTGGTATTTTTTCCATACTTGCTTATGGGAAATATACAATATGCTGGTACTGCTTCTAGTATACCGAATTTGTATTTTTCCCATACATGAACGAAGTTAATAATCAAAAATACAGGTTGGGGGAAAATCATTTATTATAATGAAGTAAGCATAGTGGTGATTAATGTAGAGTTTATTCAAGCCCTGGAGCAAAAAATTGTGTCGAGAATAATTACAATGCACGGAATATTCACATAAACATACAGACAATATGTAATAACTAGTTTCGTACAGAATTTTGATGAATTGTGAAATTTTAATATCACATAATTTCTTTTGGTATATAAGCAATCTTTTTGTATGAAAATCACCCTTGAGCCATTTTTTCTGTAAATATTATCGCTATATCCATCTCACATTTTGTTTTTAAAACATTTTCAATTTAATTTTTTTTTAAATAAAAAATTTGTTTACAAAACAAATTTTTTAAATGGAAAATTAATATACAATGAATTCACGAAAAATGGTTTCCATCGAACGATAAGAAATTTTTAAAAGAGAATATTGGAGTAATTATTATTTATTTACAATGTTTTCATTATTTCGCATTTTCACTGCAGTGTGATTCTAAGAGAGAAATATTCAATTTTCAGATGTCATACCTACTGATAACAGTTTTGTAAAATGAAAAATTGAATCAAAAATGTTTTTAAATATTTTTTCAGGCAAAAAAATTTTTTAAGGCTATTTCTTCATACAAAAGGATTGGTTGACAAAAATTTCCATCACACCTACGTCGTTAAAAAATACTTCCTAAGGAGTTCTTTGCCTAAAAGGTTTTTCGTCAACCTAAAATCAAAGAGTTTTATATAATTTTTTAGTCAAGAAAAAAAAAACTCAACCACATTGTGGATTTTCCAAGTGAAAAAAAATCAATTTTCTACAAAACAAACTTTAATTGTCAAACCAAAAATATGAATTTTCAATCAAAAAATATAATTTTGAACGAAATGGTTGTATTTTCTACCTTAAAAAATGACGTTACTACGAAAAAAAAACAACTTTGAACTTAAAAAGACGAATGCCTAACTTAATTGTTGGATTTTCAAAGAAAAAGAAAAAAATAATTTTTTAGAAGACAGTTGAATTTTGGAAAAAAATTTATGTTTAACGAAGAAAGATGTGTTTGAAAAAAAAAGATTACATTTCTACCAAAAAAAAAGAACTTTCAACGAAGAAATCAAATTTTCTACCAAATAGTAGAATTTTTAAGCAAAGGAGATGTATTTAAACCAAAAATATAATAGTAGACTTTTCAATGAAAAATAGTGACGGTAGGAGTCCAAAAGTCTAATTTTCTTCATTTTCCTCACCCTTATCCATGAGCTTTTGCACCTGCACGTGATAGGAGAGGAAGAAGCACAAAAAGCCTCCCAAGATGTTTCTTGGTCTTACGATTTCCTCTCCTTTAGAAAAAACTGCGCCAGTGGCAGCTTCATCGACCAGAAAATTTCCTGCAAACAAAAATAAAATTTTATCACAGAAGAAATACCGCGCGATTGATATAGTAATAAGACAATATCTCAGGCATATGGGAAATGAAACTTTTACTATAAGAATGGGCCGAACATAAAATTAAATTTAAAAAATACATTTTCAGATAAAAAAAAATTAATTTCAAATTTTCAAAAACGAATTTCCAATCAAACAGATGAACCTTCAGCCAAAAAATTTTATATTTTAGGAGAGTATGCATTTTCTACAATATAGTTTATTTCCACCCAATGAAAAAGAGGACACTTCAGACCAAGAAGATTAATTTTCTACCAAGAAAGACAAATTTTTAACTTATGAAGCTCAATTTGCAACACATAATTGAATAAATACATTTTCAGATAAAAAAATTAATTTTGAATAGAAAAAACGAATTTTCAAACAAACAGATGAACCCTCAACCGAAAAAATTTAATATTCCACAAAGTGGTCCAATTTCCAACCAAGTAGTTTAATTTTCAACAAATAACAAGAATTTCCAACAAAATAGTCAATTTTTCAATCAAAGCAATGAATTTTGAATCGAACAATCACTTTTCATTTTTTAAATATAATAATCAGGAGCACGCTTCAACACTTTGAGAGCCAGCATCAGAGTAAGGACGAGGGAAGATGCGGCTCCGAAATTGAATTTCTTCCTTTCTCCAATGCTCGCTTTCGAATTATAAAAATACTTTAAAGGATTTTCTGTTCTTACCCACGATGATTCTTCATATGGATTTAAAAGTTATTTGGCATTCGTTTAAGCCAGCGGAGAATATAGCGTGCTCTGGATGGCTGTGAATGAAGATGCTTACAAAATGCAATGACGGAGAAACGTAACACTAATGTTGTGCATACATCACAGTTATATTATTACTATTATGTGCATACTAAATTCACTTACTGCACTTCATTTTAATAAACAAATAACTCACTACTATTTTCTTTCACTACACTTGCGATAATGTTTCTCAATTACATAGACGCTGTGATTAGGTTATGGTTCACTCCGTTCTCCTTCAGTAACCGCGGTTACAGCGCATGCGCACTCCACTGCGCATTACCGTTTGCTTCTTGACTTGAACTTTACCCATAGCAGTGTATGGAACTTGTGCAAGGGTATGGAAAATCTTCAAGCGAATAATGGAAAATCTCCAAACTTGTATGAGATATTCAAAAGTATGGAAGAAGTGCCATACTATCGTATGGAAAAATTAAAATTATTTCTTACGGCGTAGCCTTTTTTACTGAAATCTTTATATTCATTCATTGTAAGAATATTTAATATACTTGCAATGAATGAAATCATCTTTCTCCTTGAAATTGTAAAAGGAACTCAAGAAAGTATTAGAATAAACCAAAATTGTTCGAAACAAGTAGAATTAGGAAGAAGAGACGATTACGCCACAAAATATTCCTCTGAATCTTACGATGTCCATAATTCTACAATCGCACTTCATAATCTTTCATTTTGAATCCTCTAGTCTAGGGAACAAAACCTAACCGAGAAATCGATGCCTTTCACTATTAACCGTCATCTACTCGTCTAGCGAGTGTTGATTCAATCAATAATCGCAAATAATGCAGTGTCTCGATATCATTAATGTTTGTGAAAGAGCCTCAATTCCCTTGTAGTGATGCAGCAGGAGAATAATTGCAGTAGGATTAGAATCTTCCCCACCAATATTTACTATTTTTCTCTTTCTGATTGTTTTCCGATGTTATGTGTTTCATCTTCGATTCTCGCTCTCTCGGCGCATTGTTTTCCAACTCGGCCAATCAAGATGTCCTTCGATTGAGGATCGGCGAGATAGGATCGAAATCTCAGGGTCGCGTCAAAACTCTCCCACACCGTGAAGGAAAGGCGGCATGGGGAAGATACAGGTAGATATCTATCTATCTGTTGGAAGAGAGGGTACCTACAGTGTACAGAAACAGAAGGAGCGGTCCAGTATCAAGTCTATTTACCAGCTAATGCCTCTCATTTACATGGCATCGATTTCCTATGGTATCTGGATGCTGCATACACGGATCGGTCAGTGCCACTCTTATACGAGGGGCAAGCCTACGAGCTTCCAAGGCGCACGTGGTCTTATTTCATTTCGTGGAGGAGCCTTTGCTCAAGCGGAAATTTTTCAAGATGTCAGCCATTGATATTTAGATTATTTTATTTTCAGTGGAATCGAATCAGGTTCTGGCTTTGCTAACTGATTCTGGAAAATAGTGAATCTAAATCTAGATGAATCATTTGTAGTTCTCGGACATTAATGCTTCAGGGAACTCATGATTATAAATTCCCCATTTTTTCCCCTTTAATTGATCCAAACCACATTCCGATTCAGATACTCCTAAATCAGATAATTTATTATTTATTGCTGAATACATTCTATAAAATTTATTGAAAGGATTTTTAAAAAATTCTGACCTAGAATTGCACAAGAATTCTGGAGAGTTCACAGAACTATTCGGGATGAGTTTCTAAATAAAACTCAGGTGCATTTAGGTGTCCTCAGTGAATATTCATTCGCTCCTGGTGAATTTCGCAGAGTATTTTTCCAGGATCTTGTTTGAAAAATCCAAATTCAAGACACTCAAATATCCTTAAGGATTACCAAGCATATTGACATAATATCCATGAGTCATTCGAAGATATTCAACCAAGAGCTTAAGGATCACGAGCTTCAAGGTCCCCTTCAGCGTCTAGATTGATCAAGAATATTGGTCTGATCTCTAAGAGTCTTTTGAAGATTTTTTTTAAAAAACTTGAGTATTAAGAAAATCAACTATCCTCTATGTAGACTCAGTCCCACGGGCTGATGTTCAGAAGGTATTTGAGGATCATCTTCAAAGAAAACAAAATGCAAGTCTTATTTATTTTTCAGGATGACCCAATTGAGTCTGAGGTGATGAAACTATTATCAAGAATGGTCCATAGCATTCGACTGATGTCCAGCGAGTCTTCTGAAAATCATTCTTATAAAATCATTCAATACATTTAATTAACCTTCAGGGTAAACTAAATGTCAGCTGATTTCCAGAACATTTTTGACGAAATTCTTTGAGGAGCATCTTGAAAAGACTCCTGGACATTACCTCAATGATCCAGGCCAACCTGAATATCTTAAGATGCAAATTCTTCGTAAAAATTCTTCGAAAATCTCCAGAATATCAGACCAATCTTCTGGATCAATTTGAACATTGATGGAGTTGCTGAGACTGAACTTCTTCGTAGAAGATTATCAAAAGACTCATGAAAGCAACCCTGTCTTTCGGTCGAGAAAGAGATCTTTGAAGGTTTATTGGTCATCTGCTCAATTGTTTTGGTCCAACTAGAAAATAGTCAAGACTAAATAAAATTCTATAGAATTTTTCTACTTGAGTAAATGAATGACCTAAAATTAGATATGCTAAGTTTGACACAGGCAGCATTACATCGTGAAAACATTCCCAATACGTTAAATCGTAGGCAGATGTATTTTGGAATTGCGCAAAAAGTTAAAGTCCTTTCCCTCATAAGGCATATTTTTTCTAGAAAATGATCAATTTAAACCATTTCTACATCATCACAGTATATATTGAAAATAAGTACGTCCAGGCATTGTCCAATGCTCTATCCATTCTTTTATCTCATCGCCGTGGAAGGTGTTCTTCTTCGCTCTCTATAGGTCACGGCATTCGAGTCATTAACACACCTCTTGATTTATAGCAAGTGAAAAAAACGCGACGCGCACGGGATTTCGACTGACCGCACCGATAATCCGTGGCTAATGACCGTGGACACGAGCATTATGGAACGCGCGGTATTGCTCGGCGTGTTTCTTGCAGAAATTAAAAGAAATTAAGGGGAGTTACCTGCTTCGGTTTACCCCCAAGGTCGGTGCTTATGCTCGTATCACGAGAATCAAGATCTCAGGAGATCGACTATATTAATCACGCGCAGCAGACATGCATCGAACTTTTCTCACAATGTCTTTCAGCTTACAATAAATTAACTGCAAAACGACGCAAAAATAAACAACCCAAGAAAAGTGATTATTTGTGACGAACGTCGTGAGAATGAACGATGAGGCGATGAGAAAAATGAAAGTAAGAATTTTTTTCATTCTTGTCACGTACTTCACGTTTTTCCCATTCCTTGAGAGTGCAATGATCATTTTCCTTGATTTCATTTATTGTTCTGTCTATAGCTTAAACCAAGATAACGCTAGTGTATATTTTCTTCTTTTATGCAATTGCATTTGATTTTCGTTATGGAAAGTCTAATTTCTAAAGGTCTCTTAGTTTTTGATTAATAATTAATTAGCTTTACTAGAAGTGGCAATGCTCGAACTATGAAAGTGTCACATCTTGGGAAGGTAATACAATATTAGCATTGCCAGCCAAGCTCCAGTTTAAAGTACTTTTATTTTGTACACTTTCTGTATGAATCTCTAGTAGATACATTTTCTGAATTGCAAAAGGTTGTTGGCAGGGATTTTTAATTTCCACCTCAATTGCATGAGCATTGCCCTTCAATTATAAACCACTTCATCAAGTCGCCAACTAAATAACGTATTCTTCTTTCGTTCCAGACATTCTATAGCTTTAAATAATCAGATAGGCGAAAGCGTGTGACGAAGCAGGAAAAGCCACGTGATGATAGGTTTATCTCTTCTTCCTTCAACTCTTCCTTCCTCTTTCCTTTTCTGACTGGTCGTTGGTCAGTGTCCCCAGGCAATGCAGATAATGTAGCGGCTCGGGAACCCTCGAATGGCGTTACGAGTCGGCAACCGCACTTACGCAATAAATTCGCCTATCTAATCATTCCTTTTCACTTTTATTTCCACGTATTGAGCCCCTATATTTCGTCCCAGTAGTATGTTAGTTATTTCCATTAAAAATTTTCAAATCTGCTTGGAAAACATTTGCATACAAAAATTAAAAATCTTATCAAATTTTTAGAGTTGTTTTGCTGGAATCTTGAAACTGTGAATATATGTTGTTATTATTGTCAACAATAATTTTCAATTATTTTATTTTATTTCTTTCAATTTCTTTCCTTCATCGTAGTAACATATGAAACGAAATGTCATTTTGATAAATCAATAATTCAGTAGTAGGCAATATTTATGAATAGAATTGTTTCTCAATCGATTAAAAAGGGAGTAAACTTTTGGTGAGGTCATTTGTTGTGTCCTCGAAATGAAACGCGAGGTCAATCAGCTAAAAAGAGCAGACGCCATCAATTTATGAACAGGGCGATGATACTAATTCGTCAGTTTAATTCGAGCCACACGCACTCTGCAACTGACGGCCCTGATTCAGCAAAGGTCGTAGCGTTTGTCTCCCGATGGCGATTTCCGACGTGTCTGGCGTATTAAATGTCCTGCTGATCCCCCTCGATACGAAGATTCGTGCCGCCAGAAGCGTTTAACCTTTACTTAAGACGAGAGTCTTAATGGCGATAGAACGTTTGAATCATCGCACTTAATAATTATTATCGTAATGATTTTATCGCATAATAACGCCGAATGGAGCACTTAATCGCAATAAAATTGCCTATTTACTATTCCTTTAGGTTCTATTCTCTTTTACTTTTATTGAAATTTACTTCTCAAGATAACATTCACAATTCGTTCCTTTCTAGTTGAGATGGATTGCTTACTTCTCCCAGGGCTAGAAGTATTTCACATTCTGCTTTCGAAAAAGTTCAACGTTTCTTGGAATTTTCATTTCACGACGAGTAAATAAATATAAGAGTGAGAAGAACGTAAATTAATAAAGTAATAACAGATTAAGCGCAATTTATTATCAATTACTGTTCGATAAATGACGAGTGAACTTTGCCAAACCTAAATAAGTTTATATGTCCAATCAATACTTCACTAATAAGTGAAATGAAATATCCACTCAATTACGCATTACGATATCACATGTCTTCAATTGATTATATGAAACAATTTATTTCTTTTGCTCAAATTATTAAGAATTAAGGATCTTAAGATTGCGCTAGAAAATAAAATTCATAATTGAATTATCTATGTTGCTTTAATTAAGCAAGCTTATTAAGTAAATTTTATAATGCTTTTTAATTGAGAATAAATAGGTACTTAATCTTCATCCACACAAATTTATCTGAAAGATTCTGCTCCTGAGGACATAAATCTAAACTGCTAGTGTCCAATTAATTTAAAGGATTACTTTCTATCTTTCTCTGTCGAGAAACCATGAATTGGCAGCGCATTTATCAAGAATTAGCGAGTTATCAGTGGCTCAGGGTGCAACATGAGGCGACAGATGTGTACCAACGGACCGCCAACTTCAGGCAAACTGAAAAGATAAAATCAAATTCCATGTCTTCAGGCAGTTTGTGACTGACAGGCGAGCTTCGTCACCGCAGAACACGAGATAAAAGGAGCGCGACGTAACAAGGTGCCTGCGAACGAACCGACAGATAACGCGAATATAGGATGCATATAAGTACAAGCATAACAGATATACTCTACGATACTACCGCCTATATGATTCCTGATCCAATCAATAGTTTTCTGGATGGCGTTCCTTGTTTCGCGCACTTTTCTAGTGCCTAAGTGGCCTGCTTTTTAATCATTTCACTGCAAAGTTAACTTGTAATAGAAACAGGTACTTTAAACGAACCAAAAAATGTGTCCGCTGCACGGACTGCGCGCACTTTGCTAGTGCCTAAGTGGCCTGATTTTTAATTCTTCCGATGCGAGGTCAACTTATTCTGAAAACAGCTACTTTGAAAATTTCGAAAATCTCTCTGCTGCGCGGGCTCATTCTCATCGAGCGCTTTGCTTGCAAATTTGAGCATTGGATGTCGTTATATATTACGCGCACTTTCCTAGTGCATAAGTAACCTGCTTTTCAATCCTTCCGCTGTGAAGTCAACTTATTCTAGAAACAGGTACTTCAAACCAAAAAAATCTGCCTGCTGCGCGAGCTTATTCTCATTGCGCGCTCCGCTCGCAAGTTTGAGAGCTGGATGTCGTTCCTTGTTCCGGGATCTTTTCTAGTGCCATAGTGGCCTGCTTATCAATCCTTCCGATTTGAAGTCAACTTATACTGAAAACAGGTACTTTAAAAATAAAAAAAATCTACCTGCTGCGTGGGCTCATTTTCATCGTGCGTTTCGCTCGGCATAGCTCATAGTGTAATGCACATACAGCACCTTATTTGCAAATATTACAAAAATGTCGAAAACTATACTTTCGAAGAAATTGTTCAATTTGTTTTGACTTCAGATTAAAGAGAAAATTAAATAAATTGGACGCCTTTATTTCCTATATGTACTTATATAATTCTTTAAAAAATTATTTAATCACAAAAATTTGAATTTCCGATTTTTCAATAGAATTTTCTACGTTTAATACAAAAGAGGTAAGCCCAGTCAAAAAATAGATAAATACGATTTTGTAGGCCATTTGAAAGAGAACAATTTTCTTTTTAAACTTTTTTTATCTTGTGTTGTTTGGCTGGTAATTTAAATTTTAGATTTTTCAATAGCATTTTCGATGTTTAAAAAAACCCGTGAGTTCTATCAGTGAGAGGTTGGAGACGATTTTTCAGGTCTTCTTAAAAGCAGCAGTTCGTTTTCGTAAATTTTTTTCGTTTGTCGCATAGTTTGGCCGGAAAATGGAAATTTTGATTGTCTAAAAAGCGTTATCAGGATTAAAACAAAAACTATACGTCTTATCAAAAATGTTTCGAAGTAAATTTGCAGTTCTTTTGGAGATGAACAATTTTTTCCTAATTATTTTTTCATCTCGATCTGAAAAAGTATACCAAAGCACAGTCCAATATCATAATTCTCTTAAGAGTTTTCGTGACTACTATAGACAAACTATTGTTATAGACAGACACCCTCGTAAAAACTCTTTTTTCTCACTCATAAGATCTAAAAACAACGAGATTTAATGAAAACTGGCGATGTCTAATTTTACATAAAACTGCCACCTTCTATTGTTGATAATGGAATATGCCCACCTTCGGCAGGCATACTCTCTTTGAGCGCGGGTACTCTTTTGCGCTTAGCGCTTTTTTTCACGTTCAATGCGAAAAATTTCAACTTCATTTTTTCAAACATAAGAAATATTATAACTCAAATCGGAATTAAAATTGTTTTTTTGATTGTTTGGTATGTTTTTCGATATAGTGTTAATAATAATCAGACTACCCTATTCAATAAAATGTAAACTATTAAAATAAGTAATACTATGAGTACGGGAAAGAAGATTATTTCATTCATACTTTTTCGACATGAATGGAATAAGCAGCCCAGAACCAAGGTATAAATTCACAGTATACCTTGCTCTATTATTCAAATATCTTATTTTCGTTATTGATAGAAGTTCTCTTTATTTTAAACAAAAACATGATACAACTTGTTTTGAAAATAACACGAAAGCGACACAAATTTTGTGTTATCCATCAATTTTTTAACACTGTATCGCACAAATAGTGAATATTTTTAAAAAATTCCACGAACTATGTAACTCACTTCTAAAATATGTATTATGTGCCGACTGTAGAATGTTTAAGAATTTTTCTGGAGATGGAATTTGGAACACATACTAAAAATCATAATTACATCTCATGGCTCATGAGATATGATGATATTTATTTATCATCTCACATAATGAATATGTTTTAATTTTGATTATAATTTCGAAAATGATGTGACTTTTAAAATTTTCATCGGAATGAAAATATTCATCGGGAAAACTTCTAAATATATTTAAAATCAACTAAAAATGTCGATTGTAATTTCTTAATCTCTTAGAAAAATAGATAGGTAAATAATTCCAATTTTTGAGAATTCAAGCAATAATTTTTTTATACGATATGTTGATGGATGTAAATGATTTTATGTGGAATACAGGTAGAATGAAAAATTATATTTCATTGTGAAATGATAACGTTGACTTAATGTTTGAATTACGTGAAATGAAAACTTTTGTATGACGTACTCGATGACGTATTTCACGATGTTATAGTATTATTATTTATTTTAATGATTTTTATATTCTTAAGTAGTATAAATAGCATAAAAAATTCCTAAAGCAAATGACACAGTTAACAATGCAACTAGCTGATGACGCAACATGTATATAATCCTCATAATCTTGTTTTTTCATTCCGTAGCAAGTCTTTACTGACAAATATCTAAGCAAAATAAACTTCACACCTACAATACGTCATACAATCATAAATTATCTAGAATAAGGAAAGAAAGAGTACTCTAATAAATTTTCTTGCAGAATATTACTGGTTATAATCTCACGAAATTTTCCATAAGAAACTATTTTTTATTGAGTGAATATGAAGATCCGTATCGGAACTCTGTTTTTCACCTTAGTACTTTTCCTTGATTTTATTGGTAAATATAATACTATCATACTTATATCTGTAATATCTTGATGCTCTCCTAATTGCAGTATATTATTTTCTATTTGATATTTTGTGCAAATTAATATTGAAAGTGACTATATTAATATCTTGTACGCCAAATATGACAAACCTTTATTAAGGTATTTATGTAGCTTAAAACATGAAAGTTTAACATAATCCAAAATCAAACTTGTCTTTAATGTTTTTACTGTAATTTTAACTGCGCTAAACACATATAGTACTTATGTCAAACAATTTGTAATTCCGTGTCATCTACTCGTAATTTCTTCCTGCGCGATCATTTCTTTAGTTTACATTGTACATTATAATAAGTTAACCGATCAAAAAAAATATATATTGATAAAATTGTCTCATTTCATTAAAACATGATTACATTTTTTTTAATTAGAAAGAAAAAATTACTGAGCAAAATTTTTTCGAATTGATACATGTTATCTACGCCAGGCTAATTTACAAAAGTGCTACAGGAAAGGCGGAAGGAGAAAACGTCCCTGGCGCGGCCTGGCTAAAAAATTGTTCTATATAAAAATTTTGCCTAATAATTTATTTTATTAATGACGGAAGTTTTCAAATCATTATTTATCAAGTCTTTCAGTGTTTTGAAATTGTAGTTTTATTCAGCTTCTTAAGTTAACCACTCTGAAAAAAATGATTTTTTTATATAATTGTAAAGAACAAGTAAACCAGAATTTCTTTAGAATTGATACGATAACTTCAGGATAGGAGGGACCTTCCTGCAGTAGAAGATTCAAATACCTTCAGTAATCATGATTAAAATAGTTAAAATAATTAATTTTAATTCGCATTATTAAAGTGCATAGTATATCTTAACTGTTAATTACATTTAATTAATTGTTTGAAATAGTTACGTACATATCGAAATTCATCTATTTCTATTTCTGCTCACAGAATTGAGCTCACAGATCCTTTGGAGCAAGAAATCGATTAAGAAAAAACTGGATTTTTTGTCAAATTGTCACTGTTACATTAAGTTAGAAGAGACCTTACTACAGTAGAGAATGCAGCCTTCAGTAGATAATCATTGATAAATGCACCGTATAATAAAATTGGATTAATTTATTCAAATATTTAATCAATTAATTGATTAACACGAACATTATATGAACTTTCAATTAAGATAATTATTATTTCCCAAATGATTTAGTTTTTAAAGAGAAAAGGCTTTCAAATTCATGCGATGTTTTTTAGAATTTTCGATAGGAAAGCGAGAGAGACCATCTTGAAAGTTTCATATTACACCTCAAGTATCTTAGGGAAGTTTAGGAGCTTGTTAAGTTTTGATTTACAGTTGAGTGCTCTTGTCACATATACATTGAATGGTCTTTTCTCATCTTCGAGACCAAACTGCAAGAAACTGGTGCCCTCCTCAGTATACAGCACAAACCGATCATAACTCCTTTGGTTCTGGCTTGGTTTTTATACTTTCCTTTGCATGACCGAAGTTTAGTGGGACTGACGTTATGAATGGACACTCCACCTTATAACGATTTAGCTGCTTAATTTGGA
>JAUMHM010000016.1:37972724-37983530 GCA_032362435.1 Melikaiella ostensackeni | reverse complement strand
AGTACAAGGCGTCAAGGAACGCTCAGGAGGGGGGGGGGAGAAGCATTCAAGCGTGAACAACCGTGAAGCCGGCCAAAGATTGGGCGGCCAAGTAAGGCGAAATGAGTGTACTTCAGAACTATTTCATGTACATCAGAATATTTCAAGATAGGTACTTCAAGATATTTACAACTTTTGTTTCCCCCATATTAAAGTTACATACACTGACAACAGAAAAAACGTTATGTGGGCGGGGGGTTCAGAAATGGTCGAAAAAATCGTTACGTAATATGTGAACGCTCTACAAAGGACAAAAATTAGCCTATGATGCTTTGTTAAAATAAGATTAACATTTTTGTATAATCAATTACAGAATTATTCTGGTGAACAAATAAAAAATTTTCGCTGAGAAAGTGTCACTGATTTACTCTATTTACTTTACTGAGTCCATTAGATTGTAGTAGAAGATTGTAGATCATTAATTTAATGAAAAGAGCAAGATTGTAAGTATGACATCAAAGTTAAGATTATATTAAATAAATTGAAGGTACTTCAGGAGTAATGTCCTCTCCTA
The DNA here is from genome assembly GCA_032362435.1 of Melikaiella ostensackeni. Taxonomy (NCBI): domain Eukaryota; kingdom Metazoa; phylum Arthropoda; class Insecta; order Hymenoptera; family Cynipidae; genus Melikaiella; species Melikaiella ostensackeni. The sequence goes on along the minus strand of JAUMHM010000016.1, from coordinate 37,982,977 downwards.
TTATGGATCAGTAAAAGAGTGAGAGAGAAAGAGAGTTATAATAAGAAGTGGGAGTAAAACAATAGGTTGAATACAAATGTGGGAATGTGGGACCCATTCCAATCCTTCTTCGTTGTTCAGTGAACGCAATGAAATCCTTCCCTTTACAAATCGAAGAAAGGGCAATAAGCAAATACTTTTATTAAACTCCATGGATAAATAATAAGACTGCATTTCCAGATTCTACTTTTATTAAAAATAATATTCACAGGTGTTATGGTTATATCTACTTGTATCCGTGTGGGAAAATTCCACGCAATCCTAGTGTCAGGTCTGGCCCCGATCTACCTTTATCTAGACCATGTAGTCTGGAAAGACTGATCTGGCCCAGGTCTGGCACTGCTCTTGCCCTGATTTGGTTTTATCTACACCACTTAGTCTAATAGGTCTGTTCTGGCCCATGTCTGGCGCTGATGAGACTTCCAATAGAAAAATAATTTTCGAGTTCGATCAGCAAATCTTCTTTACATATTTCGAAAAACTGACACGCTATTTAAAATGATATAGGGAATAAGAAATTCACATTAACAAAACAATACAACACAAAAAAACACAACAACACAACACAAGATAACACAACACAACGCGATGCAACACAACACAACACTATACAGAACAACACGACGCATCACAACACAACAAAACATAACGCAACACATCACAACACAGAAACACAACATGACACAGCCCTATACAAAAAGCTACAACACAGAACAACACAGCACAACAAAAAAACACAACACAACACAGCATAACATAACATAACAGTCATAACATTAAATTAAAGCCGGTATATAACGAACAAGTCATGACCGTCTACATGCACATTGAAGCCTGAGCGTTCGAAGATATTCAGATTGGGGAATTTGAAATAATTATGTACAAAACATTTTTCTCTAAAAAAAAACAATAAATATAAATTGGTTCTATTAATTTTGAGAGGGCTTATGAGTCACAAGTAAGGGTGTGCAAAATTCAGAAAAGCCGGAGTCCGACGTATCGAGTCGGTATTCTTTCGATAACCTGAAAACCCGAACACTGGGTCAAAGTTTCAATTAAAAAAATTCCTAAAATATTGTGCAACTTTAGCGGTGATTTATGGTAACTTATCATAAGTTATATCGGAATGTTCTGGAAATGTTTGAAAATTTTCAAACTGACCCTTCGCGTTAGTTCAGGTTTTCGGGTTTTCGGGCCGGGTTCTGAACCAGTTACCCGACCTGACCCGAAGTCATTTTGTACATCACTAGGAACAAGTACCTACTAATTATATCTTGCTGATCAACAATATTAAAAAACCTGTTATTAGGACTTTTGATTGTCTTTTCGTAAGTTTGTCATTCCAAAAATTCAAAATTAAATTTCTTATTTTAAATAGATATTTTCAAAAAATCACCGAGTATTGAGAAAAGCTAACAAGTTGTAAGTGTTGAAGGTTATATTTGGTCTTTTTTGGGGTTTTTTACGGAAATGTACTCTACAGTAGTTTTAAGAAAAAGAAAACATCAATTTTTGGGCAAAGCTAACAAGTTTCTAGAATAGACGTGGATATTTTAATAGACAAAATCATCGCAAGTATCGAGGAAATATTTCAAGCTTTAATGAAAATTTGAGGTTACGTTTATGTCTACTCAACGGAATAGAATATTTTAAGAAAAAAGCACTAGGGAAGCAAAAAATTTTCGAGAATTTGAGGTTATGTTTGAGTTTTTTCAAGTAGATGAAAATTTCAAAATAAAAAATGATCAAGTATCGAGGAAAACAAACAAACTCTAACAATTTTGTAGTTTCGTTTACGTTTTTTCTGCGGAATGGGATATTTAGAAAAAATTCATCAAGTATGAAAAAGTGTTATAACAAGCTTTAACAATTTGCAGTTATGTCTAGGTTTTTAAATGAAAATTGGCATCTGTACGGAAAATATTTTTATTGTTGAGGAAACAATTTAAGGTTAAGTTTTCGTTTTTTAAGGTTTTATGTGAGTTTTAAACTATGGGAGTTTCAAATTGCGGGAGTTTCAAAATACGGGAGTTTCCAACGACGGAAGATTCAAACTACGTGAGTTTCAAACGACGGGAGCTTCAAACTATGGCAATTTCAAACTGCGGAAGATTCAGACTACGGAAAATTCAAACGACGGAAGATTCAAACTACGGGAGTTTTAAACTACGGTAGTTTCAAGCTGAGGACGTCTCAAACTACGGGAGTTTCAGACTACGGTAGTTTTAAACTGCGGAAGTTTCAAATTACGGGAGTTTCAAACGACAGAAGATTCAAACTACGGGAGTTTCAACTACGGCAGTTTCAAGCTGGGGACGTTTCAAACTACGGGAGTTTCCAAATGCGGGAGCTTCATACTACTGAAGTTTAAAACTACGGGAGTTTAAAACTACAGCAGTAACAAGCTGCGGGAGTTTCAATCTAGGGAATTTTCAAACTCCGGGGAACTACACTACATTCAAACTACGTGACTTTCAAACTACAGGAGTCTCAAGCTCCGGAAGTTTTAAATTTAAGGTTATGCTTGGATTTCCTCAAAGGAAATGGTATTTAAAGAAAATCAACAACTAATGAAAAAAGCTCACAATTCTTAAGGTAATGTTTGGATTTCTTTACTTGGAGGATATTTTGAAATAAAAGTCATCGAGGATTGTTAAAATCTAAACGTTTTAACAATTGGAGGTTAGGTTTGAGTTTTTCAACTAAATATTTCAAATAAGTATAATACGGCTGCTACTTCGTTGGTCGGCACAACCATTTTATTATTCGTATTATTATTCATTTTTTCGAAGTAACAACCAGGTATTAATACACGAAAAAATGGTAATACCAAAATCAATAAAGTATCAACGACATATTTCACAAACTCAAGTAGTTCGACGTTCTTTTTTTTCAGTATATTTTTTCCACCGAAAATTGGTATTTGATGATTTTAAAACATCCATTTCCATCCAGAGAGCCGAAGAATAACCTTAAATTTCCAAAACTTATCGATTTCTGAAATATCTGATGATTCCTCTCTAAGAATATCTATTTTCGCTTAAGAAACCCAACCACAGCCTCAGATTCTTGAAACTTGTGAGTTTTATTTATTACTTGATGATTTTTTTTTTAAATATCCCTTTCCGTGGACAAAACTCGAATATAACCTCAAAAACGGTTAGCTCCTCCTCAAGAATGCAACATTTTTTTTAAAATATCGATTTCCATACAGAAAACCCACACTTAAACTTAATTTCTTGAAACTTGTAAGATTTCTTCAATATTTGATGATTTTTCTTTAAATATTTACTTCTGTTTCGAAAACCCAAGCATAGCGTTAGATTCTTAAAAATTGTAAGATTTCTTCAATACTTGATGATTTTCCTTTTAAAACATCGGTTTTCACTTAGAATACCCAAACCTAAACTTAAAATTTTAAACTTGTCAAATTTCTTCAATAGTTAATACGTTGAAAAAATTCAAACCTAACCTTGAAACTAGTAAGATTTCTTCGATACTTGAAACGATGTTTCTGTTTAAATTTCCATTTCCGTCGAGAAAACTCAAGCATAACTTCAAATTTTTAAAATTTTTATAAGTTTCTTGAAAGTTCATGATTTTTCTTCAAAAGTATTCAATCCTGTGGGGAAAAACCCAAACATAACTTTAAATTTCCAAAACTTGTAAGCTTTCCTCAATACTTGATATGACTTTCCTTTTACAATAACCAATTTCACGGAAAAGGAGAGAAAAACATTAAATTATTAAAACTTCTTTGCTTTCATGCTTTCATCCTCGCGTGTATAAAAAAATGTCAGCAATCGAAGTCAATTGATTTTAATAGGACATTTTGAAATGTCAATAAGATACAATTTGAAGCAATTTAACGGAAAGACTGTGAATTAGCTTTTACCAGGATGTCACATTCAAGGTTTAAAATCCGAATTGCACTCAATCAATTTCAATAGAATCGTTTTAACAGGAGGTAAATAGTTCAAAATTTTTCTTATGAATATGATCTACTTCCATTGAGAAACCTCAAACATAACATTAAATTTTAAAAAATTGTAAAATTTCCTGGATATACTTGATGGTTTTTCTTTTAAAATGGGGTGATGCTTTAGTTAGGCGACGCGTGAGTACATCCATAATTGTACAATTCCCTAATCCGCATTTCTCCGAACGCTCAGGCTTCAATGGGCATGTACGAAGGTCGTTTGATAAGTAAGGTAAAAAACTGGAGGTTAAGAAGGTGTGTGCAAGATGGGTGCCGCGATTGCTGACTCCCGATCAAAAGCACAACCAAAAAGACGTTTCAGCGCCGTGTTTGGCTAAGTTTAATCAAAATCCGCAGGACTTTTTGCGTCGATTCGTGACTATGAACGAAACCTGGATCCACCACTGTACACCTGAGACAAAGCAGCAGTCAAAGCAGTGGGTACTGCCTGGTGAAAGTGCGCTAAAGAAGGCAAAGACTGTTTTGTCAGCTGTGAAGGTGATGGCCGCAGTATTTTCAGAATCCTAAGGAATTATTGTTATTCATTACTTGGAGAAGGGTACAACTATAACAGTAACGTACTATGCATCATTATTGGACCATTCGAAAGCCAAACTACAAAAAAAATGGCCACGATTGACTTACAAACAAGTGATGTTTCATCACGACAACGCACTGGCTCACACCTCCGGAATCGCAATGGCAAAAATAAACGAGCTGGGCTTCGAATTGATTTCTCATCCACCCTCTCTTCAGAATTGGCTCCGTGCGACTTCTTTCTCTTCCTCAACCTAACTCAAGACTTGCACTACTAAGTACAAATTTTATATTAAGTAAATAATGCACGCTGTGAAAGGAAAGAAAATTGGAAGCTAGATAATTATTATTATAACTGACCCACTCATTACTATTTATTCTGTCTAAATAACTAACAACAAAATTTTCTTGACAGGTGAATGACAGTTCAGCCCAACACTCGACTATACTTCAAATGAAAAGAAAAAACAATCTCAAAATGATGAATTTCCCCTAGATTTTCGAAATGAGGCTGCGCGGCTCTTTTTTGTTGCAATTCAAAACTACACCGATTTAGGCGCACTTTTGAGGATTGGCAGTATTTTGTGGCTCTTTTAGCCAGGCACAGGCCATACCGTATGGCCCGAACCAATTTCATTGAATGTACAAGTTGATTGTTATAAACAATTTATTTGAACCATTTCTTCAGTACATCAGTTTGTTGTAGACAAAACATTATTTTTTCCTGAAATCATTATAATTTATCATCAGAAGGGTATTAGTAACAAAAAATTGTCATAATTTGTGAACTTTTAAACAACTTATAATGTTATGAATAATTTCGTAACCTATTAAGTCCCATGGGCACACCAATTGATATAGTAGAACAGTTAAGGTTGGGATGAGAACATTTAATTATAAGACGATTTTTTATGAAAATCAATTTAAACTTTCAATTGCTTAAACAATTTGTGCAAAAATATAAGTCACGCAAAAACTAATAGCACCGTTCTATTTAACGGAAGAAATTACATAAGGTCCATGTTGTGGACGATTTTTTCTTAACCCTGTTGGTTATGTAGTATAAATAAACAATCACATCGTACGCAATCCGCTTACGCATTTAATTATACTACATAACAAATAGCTTTGAGAAGAAAATTGTCTGATATATGAACTCTTAAGTAATTTTTCCTGTAGAATCGAATAGCGCTAAAATTTTTTCGTAATTCACATTTCTAAAGAAATTGATTAAATAAAAATTGTTTAAACAATCGACAATTGAAATTCTTCTTCATGAAAAATCGTCTTTTAATGAAATGTTTTTATCCTAACATTAACTTTTCTACTACGTCAATTGGTCTGCCTCTGGGACTTAATAAGTCACGGAATTGTTTATAACTATATTTTATAAATTTTCAAATCATGACAATTTATCGTTACTAATACCATGCTAATAATAGATTACAACGATTTTTCAAAGACAAAATAATTTTTTCCACAACAAACTGTTATACTGAAGAATTTGTTTGAATGAATTGTTTGTACAAATTCACTTGTACATTTTATTAATTTTTATGTTCTTCAAGTATATTTGCATTAATTCTAATCAATGCTGAGTTTATTTAATCAAGTTTCTTTTAGATAAAAAATCATATTCTTAATATTGCCAATTTTTTTACTATATTTTTTTGTATATTGTTGCACAATAATTAAATCAAGGAGTCTCACGATCTTAAAAATTAAATATCAAGCATTTCTAAAAAGAACTTTAAAAAAGAGGCAATAAAAAATTATGAACACTCAATTCTTCGTTTTGACCACTATGGGCCGGGAGCAGTGCACAGTAATACTGCGCAGTGTTGCATATGCGATTTTTTTCACACTGTTGCACCACTTCAGAAAATTTGAAAAAAAAAATGTTGTAAAGGATATTTTCAAAAAATTTGCCTATTTTTTGTGAAGCAGCGTCATCAGCGCCTACAACATATATTTTGTTCATCAAAATCGATTGAGGCGTTTTTAAGAAAACACACTTTTCTGATTTTTCTTTTCCCCTCCATAACTGATACAAAAATGCATTTTCAGAGTTATCTTTTGTTGAAAGTTTACTCCACATGGATTCAAACCTATGACAGAAATTTCAACTTGATACGTGAGGGGGCAAATCTTGTACGCTTACCGACTAGGCTCTTTTTATCAAAATTGACGTGAGAAGAAAGGTAGCTTTTAGACATACGAATTTCAAAAATTTGTAATAATATTTTTTAGCATTTATATTGAATGCAATTTCCCAGAAGAGCTGGTTTCACTTTTTAATCCATATTCCTTCATTTTCAGCCAATTGTACACTCTCCATTTCTTTTACTTGCTCATTAAAACTTCATATAAAATTTTTGTTATGACGGAATAAAAAGAGACAAATACGTGTTTCCGAACAATGATTCTTTCCGCACAACATGAAAATTAAGTTTTCAGGAATGTGAGCATAATATTATGACGCAAGTTAATAACGCACACTCGGTGGTCTGGCGACGAATTGGCTTACGGAAAGTAATTTATTCCATCTTTTGATACTGAAGCGCAGTATTAATGGTAATTACAACGATGAATAGCACCGAGAGTAACTTTCGGTGTGACATTTTTATTTTTATCGGTACTTGAATCTGTAAGCGAACGGGGACACTGCGATGTTTACAATCGAATAAACTGGAACGACATATTGCTGGACCCATCTTCACTTGCGAAACTTCGACACGTAAAAGTGTCATACGATTCTTAGCCTCTTATACGCAATTTTTTACTCGACTGACCCACTTAAATGAAAAAAAATGAGAAATCGAAATTCATGTTATGTATTCATTTCTTTCTATTTTTCTGATACATTCTCAGAAACCGTAATAAACATTTCAATATCAATATTTCGAAGTTTAATCAATTTGCTTAAGCTTTATATTTCGAACTATATTACTTAACGAATATGATAAGAGGGGGAAAAAATGAAGAGTTTGAGATGATTTTCGAAAAATATGAGAATTTCTGTGAGGTCTCTGTTTGACAATCAATGACAGTTTACGGCGTGATTTGGAATAGTGCACGTCGCATTTATCGAGTATCGTCCAGTTTCAAAATTGAAAAGACTTTTTCCATGTAACTGTTTTTATAATCTATTCCTCATAAATTACATTTTGTATTGAAAAAGTGAGATACTGTCTCAATATTTTTTTTTAGACTATTTACTTTGTGTTTTGGACAGAATTTGAAATGTATTTTCAATCAGAGTTGTGATGAATTGTTACAAAACATTGGACTAACATCTCTGGTTCTTTCACGTAGGAAGCTTATTTTTCATCTAATTTGATTTATGTTTTGGCAATGTGGATTTTAATAAAATCAGTAATAATTATCGTAATTGGATGGATGTTATTGTAGGACCCATGAAAAATATTAAGGAATTTTATTCAATTAGTAAAAAAATGAAACTGGCTGTATTACAGAAAGAATTCTCGATGAAGTGAAAGATTCATGGAGTTTTCTCAAAAAAGATATTTGACATTAGGAAAAAAGTTGGCTTTGATTTCAACAACAAAGGAAACAAGGAAAAAATTAATGAGACCACTAATAAATTTAGGAAATTATTCTTGAATTTGGTTATAAAAGATTTCCATGCACAAATACACAATCGACATGAGAACATTAAGAAGACTCTCGATAAATTGAATAAACAGGTATCATTTAACATTATGAAAGGATGCCTTGTAAGAGAAACTGATTCGAATCAAAAAGCCTCTAATATAATAAAAAAACATGAACGAAAATTCGAGAACATTCTTAATATCCAAGGTTATATACGAGAATTGACTCTGAATATTCACTTGACTCTATGTGAAAACAATTCTGAGGCATGGTTTTTAAATATTTCATACGTCGAGTTTTCAAGAAAGGTCATCATAATTTTAAGTTTGGGCTAGGGCTTTGGTAACAAATGTGGGGAAAAAGTATATTCAATTCCTTGAAATCATAAAAGCCATTGAAGTCAATATTTCAAAATTAACAGATAACAAAGTAGAAGAATCTGGAGCGAAAGTTATAGATTTTTCAAAAGATTTTTTGAATAATGAGGTTTCACAAAGCTTATTAGAAAAAGAATTGAACGAGGGATTTCTTAGAACAAAGATTTTTTTCAATGTCATCCTGAATTGCTGATCACTAAGGCTGATAAACGGAGTATTATGATGGCGATATTAAAAAATGTTTATAATAAAAAAATGATGCTTATTTTGATTGATAAATATAGTTTTACAGTTATTCCAAATGATCCTTAAAGAATGCTCCAAAAAGGTATATTTAAAATTCTGGAGAGATTAAGGATTCTAAAAGTTCGGGAAATAATATTGAAAGGTGCGATATTGACACAAATCATACCATCTATCTTTGGGTTATGGCCTGGTTAAAGCTCATAAAGTAGATTTTCCTTTAAAACTAGTTATTTCCACAATAAGTTCATCTACGAGAAAATTAGAAGAACTCCTTCGCAAAATTGTCAAAGAATCAGTAATCCTTTCGTAATGGTTAATAAAAAAAGTGCTTCATTTCTAAAATTAATTGAGAATTTCAAAATATAAATGAATCACATTTTTATTTTTTCTGATGTATAAGCCATGTTTCTTAATATTCCATATGAAAGAGTTAAGCTTGCTATAAAAGAATGATGAGATATGATCAAACTTTATACTAAGATTTTGAAAAAAATAATTTCTTGATGCTATTAAATATGTTTTGAATTCCGTTTATTCTAAATTCAATGGTACTTTTTATAAACGACAATTAAAAACTCCGATATGCTCACTCGTGTCCCCCACTCTTGCTGAAATCGGGATGAAACATTTGGAAAATGAAGTTTTTGATCAAATTAATTTTGCGTTGGACTTTTATGCAAGATATGATGATGATTCTGTACTTTCTTTACGTGCACAAAACGTAGTTAGCCTACTCAATGTTTTTAATAGTATACGTAGTACACGTCAATGAAAAAGAAAAGTACATCAAAAGTACATGTCAATAAAAATTTGTTATTATTTTTAAAAATACATATCTTTTATTTTCATCAATGTCAGCAAATCGTTTGATTTGTCATTTGAAACATCTGTCATTTAAGACTTTCATATGTTTTTCATAGTGATTTTCATTTGAAAAAAATTTCGAAAATTAGAACATTAGTCATTTTCAATAACAAATATGAATTTTACTATGAATATGAATTGAAAACTTATAATCTATACAATAGTTCACACTTATATCTAAATAACTATGTATACAATATGAAAAAATAAATTATTTCTTTTCAACCACTTTCAAATAAATCATAGAATGAGAACTTTGAAGAAATTAAAAGGAAAAGACTTCTAAGAATTTCCACAAAAGACTGGAAAGGAGAATGGAATTAGTGAAACATGCCAATGAAAAGGAGAATTGAAGACTGAGGACTTTTATTCATATATTTTTTCATCTACGTTTTTTATTTACAATTATTTTATTTTTTTAATTATAAACCGCTCTTAAATGAAACATAGAATTAGATTTTTTAACATATTACAAAGAAAATACTTTTCGAAATTTTCACAAAAGACTGGAAAGGGGAAAATAACACAGGCCGACAAAATTCGAACAAATTTCAGAACCAGAAACCAGAGTATACTTTTCCGAAAGTTTTTGGTGC
>JAUMHM010000016.1:37916399-37948876 GCA_032362435.1 Melikaiella ostensackeni | reverse complement strand
GTGCCGAAACGTTTGAAACAATTTAATTTGTATTCAATTTCACCTGACCCTAAAGCCAATAACGAACATCAACATTCTTCACGAATTCTTATAAATATTTATAAATATTATGGTGTGCAACAAAGGAGAAACTTTTTTTAGCACAAGAGACCCCGAACAAAAATCCTCTTCGAAAAGAAAAACGTTACGGAAAAGAAGTTTTCACAAAAATTATAAAAATGAGAACGCATTTGGGAGCGACATTTTCTTTAACGACCGATGGCAGTAGCTGGATAGTGATTCTCGACACGTCGAGATCTTGAAAGTCGAGCGCTTCCAATAAAAATTCGGCTACAGACGGTAGGGGATTTAAGAGGTTTGAAAAACCCACAGGATTAAATAAGTCAGGCATTACCTGAAAGCTTATTATGATAGTTGGGGTGATTGGGGATTTTGGAAAGGGATATGAGTTGAAGGTGTTCTATATCTGACAATCTCCTGTGGTAAGGGGGATTTCAGATATGCAAAAACCCAAAAAGGGTATACATGGAGTTGAAATTTGAAAACGATACTGAAATCGACGTGATAATTAAACTAATTTTTTTGTGCGAAATAATCCTTCTGAAAGACTGACTTTTCTAAATGGGATGTACCAGTTTGAGCATAGGACTTCATTAGTTCCCAGGTTTGAAAAACGATATTAATGCGGTGAAATCCGAATCATGATTTCTTTTTCTATCTCCCTCTTTTCCAGGTCTTTTCTTTTCCTTCCAGTATCCATTTTACTTGTTCTATTCCTTTTTCTCTTTCTCTTTGGAAAACTAGTGTGCCGCACGCTTTGAGAGAAGCCGGCCGATAGACAAGGCTGTGCTGCTGCTGCTGCCGCAACCTGAGTGATATAAAACCGGCATCAAGAATAAATACTCCATTGCGGGAGTCCCGGCCCTAAATATTCATGGGGCACACTGCCGTCTTATAACCCCGGCTGTGGCCGTAAGGGACGTCACGATTACCACTACTATCAACGCTGCTTGCATGGTACTATCATCGCTACTGTATGCTACATGCAAGCAGTATGTGTGTCCTACCTGCTAACGTTATACTGCCACCTGCTGAGCTTATTTATGGTGGGACATTTTTATACCTTCACTTCGATCTGGCACATGGTGGCACAGTGCTGCTAAAGTCTAGATTAGGATGAAATGCGATGCAATAGAATGAAATTAGGTGTCACCCATGAATTATGATACATTTTTGAAATGGTTGTATTGGGGATCTTTCAAAACAAAAAAAAACATATTATTGGATACACATAGATATACTTCCGGTGCGAAAATTACAAAAATACTATGATGAAATAGTATATTATGCTTTTGGGGATAAAACACGCCTGCTTTATTTCGGGGTGCATATGATATTTTCTCCAACGCATAGTGAAAAATTGAGGATCCGAGCGTGTGAAGCGGGCTGGACGTTGCTGTTTGCTGACCCAGGGAAAAATTGGGGAAAAAACACCTGAAAGAGGGAAAAAACTCCGTCGGAGGCAGCACGTCCGAGTTATTTTCCATCGGTTACAAACTTTTTCCTCTGTCACGATTTATTTTCTGAATTATTTTCTCCGGACAAGAAACAGCAATGTCCGGCTCCCTTCATATGACTTGAATCCGCGATTTTCCACCATGCATTGAAGAAAATATTGTATGCACCACGGGAGGAAGTATGCGTCTTTTATCCCTCGATGCATAATGCACAATTTCATTACAGTTTTTGGAATATTATATTGTATCATAACTTTAGATAATTCTAAGTATATAAGACAGTTTTGACTTAATATAAATGTGCAGGCATAAGAAAATTGCATGATTAGAAGAAACATTGGAGAAAAATAAAATTGCATTCTTCTTGCTTCCTCATGGAAGAAGGTTTGTAGTCGTAGCAATTTGAAATATTTTTAAAATGGTTTGATTAAACTTTTCTCAGTTGATAAATGTCTAATACAAGGTCCTAAGCAATTGTCCGGATTTGTGTGTGTGTTGGACGTCGCCCTTTTTTGTCAACACGGTAACTTAAAGACGGTTGTATATAAATTGATGAAATTTGGACGGCCTGTTTACTTTATAATATATTAAGAATGGTTTTCTTTATAGTGAACCTTTTTTCATAAATATGATTCAAAGCCGATTTGAAACCATATTGTCCCAGTGGGAAAAATCTTATATTATTCATGGAGTTAATAAGTCATTTTTTTTTAGTCAAAGATCGTTAAAGCTGTACATTTTATTCCATGGTGCTTGCGGTTAGTTCAAAAACACTGTTTCGAAAAACCATAATATCTGGTCAAAAACATATGTAAATGGAAACGACTTCCACATGGTATTTGCATCATTAGGTGCTATGATATTAGGTATCATGGTATTTGCATCAAATGCAATGTGGATCTCGTTTTCATTTATTCATATATTTTTCACTACATATTATGGCTCTTCGAAACAATGTTTTTCAACTAACGACTAAGAATATGGAAAAAAATGTACAGGTTTTATGATCTTTGACTAACAAAAATGACTTATTTACTCCATGCATAATATAAGATTTTACCCCTTGGGACAATATGGTTTCAAATTGTTGTACGTCTGAAGAGGCCCTTCGACGAACAAACGATTGATGGAACGACTAAAAAATCTTATGAAAAATATTTTAATACTCATCCCGAAATTCGGGACGAGAAACTTTGAAAAAAATCATAAAATTACCCGTTGATTCAACATAGATGAATGAAACTTTCCGTTAAAACGTAATTTGAATGCAATGATATGTCAAAGATGTAATCATACTACAGTACCTCAAACTGGATATAAACGACGCATATGTAGGGAAAGCGTCGCACCCTTAATTCCGTATTTAAAGCGCGACATTGCTTCTTTTATTTTTTAAATTAAAGTTTTGCAATTGTTAGCTGCAAGCCTTTATATTTTTTACCTAGAAGGAGCAAATATCGCATTCAGGAATGCAAAAGCAAGGATGAGTCGCTTTTCCCCACTTGGCCGCTTGGCCCAGTTTACGGTATACATTTTAGAATTCTTCAGAGAAAACAAATATTTCATAATTTTTTAAGTTTAATGATTTTAAAAAGTTTCTATAAGGCCTTAAATATGTATATTGATATTTAATTGTTCAAGTCATCTAGATCTTGACTTAAATCTTTACTTTGTTCCTTGGAACCTTGAACATACAAAATTGAAATTAGTTTTATTTGAATAATTTCAATTAAAAAATGTCAGCATCCTTACGATTTTAAACACGGTTTGAGGTTTTGCAGCATATGGAATTGTAATTTTATAAGGTCCAATATTCTCAAATTCAAATTGTTCAACTACAATACCTTAAAATTTGAGATAATTTAAACTTGAGCAAATTTTAAGTCAGCACTCCTTAATTTCCCGTACTTAATTATTATGCCCCTAGCTTAGAATGCTTCTATGTTTAAATTATTAAATTCTAAATTTTTGCAAAGTAAAATTGTTCATTTTGTTTTTAGCTATGTATGGTTCGAGTTACTCATTATTAATTGTGAAACGATGCAATTTCAAGTAGTTGCATATGGAAGATTTCCAATTCGCACAGTAGAAGGAACCAGCAGTTGCCCACTAATCTAATTCAATTCAGTAGCCATTCAAGTGTTTATAAATTTTACAAATAACCAGTTAGTATATTTTTCTGCTTTTAATTATTAATGAATGTTTAAATCATTTAAAATTATCTTTTTAATAAATTGGCCAACTACTTTGTAAAGCTCAAGTCTGGCATTTTTCAAGTTAAACTTTTTTGAATTGTCAAACATTTGCGATATAAATATTCCAATATTTGAAAATAATTTTAGTTAAAAATTACGCACCGTCAATTTTCACTCTATAAGACTTCAAGAAATATTTTAAGTCAGGAACATTCTTACGTTATCTTACAGAGGCAGGATGGAGGTTCCAAAAATTCCGAAAATCTATCTTAAATAGTTTGTCAATGATCCCTAATACATTCGAAGAAACTTGTTCACGAGTCGTAATGGCTCGGTTGGACCATGAGTTGTAATTGATTGCACCTATCTTTCTTTGAAGAATCCCCGGTGATTTCGTTCAAAGGCGTATAACGGTCGTGAGCTGCTTTATATTCACAGATATTAAGTCCCCTTGAAAAAACAGAAATAACACCAGATCATCAAAATTTACTGCTCGCATTAGTATTAGACGATTATTGGTCGATATTAAGGCTAAGTAAACAAAATCTTGTATTTCATATGTCTCATATCTGAAAAAAATCTTAAAGTCTGAAGAAAAATCGTATATTCAAAAAAATTTGCATTTGATAGCTCCGGTGTGTTTAGTATAGGATAGATAAAAATGAAACTACTCAGCTATGTATCCTTTATTTCATTCTGAACTCGATAAAAGTTAAATGGTGGCAAACAATCATCGTCGAATCATTTATGCGTCTGAGTTTAATTGAAATTTTATGTAAAATAAAGGTTCAGATTATTTCGACATTATCAAGGAACCAGCACTGAAATAGTATAATACTCAACAGCCTATTCTATTCGTATTTAACTGGCAACAAAATTATAAATTCATAACTCCTAGGAAATTGTAGTCTTCATGCAAAATCACGATAAGTGAAAGAGGAACATTTTCTTGAGTATTTAATTATTCAGTTTATGCTCTTTGTCTAATTTTTATGTTATGTTCGCCACTTTACACCAGTCTACGATATAATTTTAATTGCAATTTTTTGTTAATATCAGACTAGAATTAATTATCTTTGTATGAATCTGATTTTTGAACCTTTAAGAACACTTTTGTCAAAATGTTATATAGAAATGACGAATAGAAGTTTTCTTGGTGATTCTCACGTTTTATGACGCACTCAAAGTAATTTTCCGGAACATTGTATACTGAATGGCGCTGAGTTCAAAAGTTGAATTTCAATAAAAACTCAGCGCTATAACTCACGAGACTTTTATTACGTGTTTATTGAGGCTCATCGTGTTACAATCACAGCCACTGCTTGCAATGTAGCGTTGTAGAACGCCCGTAGAGCACTGGTTA
Organism: Melikaiella ostensackeni; assembly: GCA_032362435.1. Classification (NCBI taxonomy): domain Eukaryota; kingdom Metazoa; phylum Arthropoda; class Insecta; order Hymenoptera; family Cynipidae; genus Melikaiella; species Melikaiella ostensackeni. The sequence continues at coordinate 37,943,801 of JAUMHM010000016.1, read as the reverse complement.
TAAAACGAAATCACTAGGCTGGCTAAGGTACAAGGTCAGGTAAAACATGGTTCTGCGGCATCAAAGGGTAAGTGGCACACAAGCGTTGACTTCCGCTTCTTTTGAACAGTGACTCGCGGCAACTTTAACGAGTAGCAATGAACAAATACGTCTAAACGATCACTTGACACAAGGTTCATTAGGCTCGGCAGGTTAATAATTATCTTTTTCCTTCGACTGATTGGCGACATTACTCCAGAGTCAATGTCCTTCGACGCACCCTCGACTTCGTGGCAGGAGATTTCTTCGACATTGCGATCTACGTCCTTGAGAAAGAGTCTTTCTAGACACGATCAATTGCAAAGAATCGTTCTAAGATCGGCTACGATCAGAGAAACATTATCCATCTTCTCTACATTTCCTTCTTTGAAATTGCATTCTCGAGACGTTCATTCAAAATTATGCAATGTCATTTTAATTTACTTTTTCACAATTTATTATGTTCGTGATAACAGTACCGTAAGTCGCAATGAGATACTGGTATGTCAACATTTTTTTTTTGGTTTGGGCATGATGGAGATGAGGCGAATTTTGAATGGGTTTTGCTCAGCTGCAAAGTATGATTTAAATGAAAGTGAAAAATATATTGGTCGCTTTTAAACAGTTCAAAGTACGCATAATGGAAATGATACTAGTCCGAATTTTTTCACGTCTGAGAAGTAAATGATACAATTTAAAGAAACGAAAAAAGTAGTAAAACTCTTTTTAATTTCATTAACGACTCTTCCGGTCATTAAAGAAACCGAAAAAAGTGTTCTTATTATTTTCTTTTTTTTTAATTTTTCTCAGTTCAAAGTTCATTAAATACAGATGAAAAATCAAGGACGTAGAATTTTGTAGATTACTGATCAATCACTTAATTGTACTTTATCAGTAGCCCTTCTTAAATATTACAAAAATGGTATTCATGATCTGTGTAGTTATAATAGCATTTAATATTCGAGAATATTATTAATATTAATGATGATAATATTTAAGAATGATTAATGAGGAGTTGCCGAAACCTCATTGTACGAGTATATTTGTACTGAGGGATCTTTCAGTTACATACAATAAACTGATTGACCAGTGATCTCCAAAATTCTGCATCCTTGATGAATATTAACCTATTAGACATGACGAACAACCTTTATTACAGGTAAAAAATTGTTTCGATTTTGAGTCAGAAGAAATAGACATGTGTGACTTTAATTGCGGGTTGTTATTGACCGTTGCTACCAGTTGTTATTGACCGTTACTAAGAAGTTCCATTGATCGTTTCTAAGGGTTGTTAATGACTCTTACTGAGTTTTGTTACTGACCATTGCCAAGGGTTGTTATTGATCATTGCTAGGGATCTGTACTGATCTTTTCTGAGCGTTGTTAATAACTCTTGCTAAGGATTGTTATTGACCATTGCTAAGGGTTGTTATTAACGGGTTATAAAGGTTGTTGTTGACTGCTACTAAGAGATGTTAGTGACCGTTGCTAAGGGATATTATTGCCTGTTTCTAGTGGTTGCTATTGAACGCTGCTAGGAGTTATTATTGACCGTTTCTAAGGGTTGGTATAGTCCGCTGCTAGGGAGATGTATTAATTCTTGCTAAAGGATGTTAAAGATATACGTCTACATAGATTCCGTTGCTGAGTATGGTTATTAAAAGTAGCTAAGGGATGTTATCAGCCGTGTCTAAGTTTTGGTATTGGCCGATGCTAGGGGCTGTTATTGTCCGTTGCTAGGGGACGTCATTAGCTGTCGCTAAGGTTTGATATTGACCGTTTCCAGGGTGCTGCATTGATCGTTGTTAAAGGTTGTTAATCATCGTTGCCAGGGAGTTGTATTGACCGCTTCTGCAGGTTGTTAATGACTCTTTCTGAGTTTTGTAATTGACCATTGTCAAGGGTTGTTATTGACCATTGCTAGGAATTTGTAGTGATCTTTTCTGATCGTTGTTAATGACTCTTACTAAGGGTTGTTATTGACCATTGCTAAGGGTTGTTATTAACGGGTTATAAGGGTTGTTGTTGACCGCTACTAAGAGATGTTAGTGACCGTTGCTAAGGGATATTATTGCCCGTTTCTAGTGGTTGCTATTGAACGCTGCTAGGAGTTATTATTGACCGTTTCTAAGGGTTGGTATAAGTCCGCTGCTAGGGAGATGTATTGATTATTGCTAAGGGATGTTAAAGATATACGCCTACATAGATTCCTGTAGGTCTAATCTGTAGTTTACTGATCAGGATCCTACATAGAGTCCTGCATAGTTGCCTACGTAGGAAATTACATAACCATTTCTTTTGACCGATACTAAGGGTTACTATACTATTCACCGATGCTAAGCGTTATTTTTGTCCGTTGTTCTAGCTAAATTTTGTTAGTGACCATTGCTAAGGGATACTATTGCCCGTTTCTAGTGGTTGTTATTGAACGTTGCTAGGAGTTCTTATTGACCGTTGGTAAGGGTTGCTATAGTCCGTTGCTAGGTAGATGTATTGAATGTATTGATCATTGTTAAGGAATGTTAAAGATATACGCCTACATAGATTCCTGTAGGTCTGATCTATGGGAAATTGAACAGGATCCTACGTGGAGTCCTGTATAGTTACCTACGTAGGAAATTATATAACCGCTTCTCTTGACCGTTACTAAGGGCTGCTATTCACCGATGCTGAGAGTTATTATTGTCCGTTGCTAAGGTAAGCTATAAGCCGTTGCTGAGTATGGTTATTGAAAGTTGCTAGGGAATGTTATTAGCCATGTCTAAGTGTTCTTATTGGCCGATGCCACGGGTTGTTATTGTCCGTTGCTAGGGGATGTCATTAGCCATCGCTAAGGTTTGTTATTAACCGCTGCCAGGGTGTTGCATTGATCGTTGCTAAGGAATGTTAATGAACGTTGCCAGGGAATTCTATTGATCGTTTCTGAAGGTTTTTAATGCCCTTTGCCAAGTTTTTTATAGACTATTGCTAAGGGATGTTATTGACCATTGCTAGGGATTTGTATTGAACTTTTCTGAGAGTTGTTAATGACTCTTGCTAAGGGTTGTCATTGACAATTGCTGAAAGTTGTTATTGACCGTTAATAAGGGTTGTTGTTGACGGTTACTAAGGAATGTTATTAACCGTTGCTAAGAGATGTTATTGCCCGTTTCTAGGGGTTGTTATTATACGTTGCTGAGGGTTGTCAATAATCGCTGCTAAGGATTGTTATTGACTGCTACTAAGAGTTGCTGCACTTCATTGCTAGGGTGTTGTATTTATCGTTGCTGAGGGATGTTATTGACGTTGCTAAGAGTTATTATTGACCGATGCAGTTGTATTGATCGTTGCTAAGGGTTGCTATTTTGCGTTGCTTGGGAATGTTATTAGCTATTATTAGGGATTGTTGTTGACCATTGCTAGGGTCTTGCACTAATCGTTGTCAAGGGCTGTTAATAAACGATGCTAGGAAGTGGTATTAATCGTTGCTAAATGTTGCTATTGACCGCTGCCAGGAAATGATATTGGCCATTGCTAAAAGTTGTTATTGACCGATCCTAAGGATTTTTATTGTCCGTTGCTATGGGATGCTATTTGCTGTTGCTAAGTATTGTAACTGATCGTTTCTAGGAGATGTTACTAGCCGTTGCTAAGAGTTGTTATTCACCGATGTTAACGGTTGTTACTGTCCTTTCCCGGAAGGTTGTATTAATTGTTACTAAGCATTGTTTTCGTCCGATGCTAAGGGATGTTATTAGCTGTTTTTGAGGGCCCTTATTAACCGTTGATAGAGAATGTTATTAAACTGTTCTTATGGTTCTTGATGACCATTGCTAAGTGTTGCTTTTGACCGTTGCTGAGGATTGTTATTGATCGTTGTTAATGATCGCTACTGACCGTTGCTAAGGGATGGTATTGACAATCGTTTAGGGTTCTTATTGACTGAAACTAGGGAGCAGGTGGGATATTTAAACTACTTTATCCACGACATAATATGCTACGAAACCCTTTTTTGTTGGCGCATGCCACCTACTTTGTTTAATTTTTCTTAGAGGTTTTTTCTGTTATGGCAAGACCTTCTCTCATGAAACAAGACTTTATTTTTTCTGTGCACACTGCACACTTGGAAATTCCATAATTGAGTAAAGAGTCACATGGACAATTCTTTCGGAACACTGTTTACATGCTTAATGCAGTAAGGCTCTTTCATTTTTAAATTTCAATAACATAAGATGATGAGCAAAAATATTTTGCGTCACCAAAAACAATTATTTGCTGATAGCCTTACATCGGTGTAAGGTAAGTAAACTATAAAATACAAATTATCATAAATTACAATGACATGATGCAAAATTTAGAGACCTAGAATCATATATCCGACAGTAATAAATTGGTAGAGAGAAGTGCGTTGCACGATATTATGACTTTTTTCGAATTAGTAGCTAGAGGAGGGGAGAGGTCTCTGCGACTAATGGGTTCGTCCGCTTAGGATGAAACGTGATCTGAAGATAGCTGCGAGCAAAAAAGAAGAGATTAAGGCAGTCGTGGCCTCGACATTATGTAAGGTCGCCTGGTTAAATCGAAGATAGGTAGAATCTCTTGCATTAGCCGTATCGAGAGGATTGATGATCGAGACCGTTTGTTCCTTTCCCCTCCACGCGACTCTAATGGAAGTGCATAAGCAAGTAAAAAGGTGCAACTAGATTCAATTAAATATTCCGAAAATTAAAAGAAGTGCATCCTACTATAGAGAACTTGTGAATATTGTTTGAGCCTATTCAGTTTGATTTAGCTAAAATCTAAAATAAGTTTTTTAATTGGGAAATGTTTACTATTTGTAATAAGACTTATGATTCTCGGGAGTTTGTCCCTGACGCTATTGTTTCGCGCGGTCACATTCATTAGTGTCTGTCACTCGAAATCTTTTGACAGCTGCTGTGAAGCGGGAGTGTGATTATAGTGGTGGCTCGCTCGGTCGACGTCCCGCCTTCTCTTTCCTATTTAGTTTCGACTTTCATGCGGGTCACTCGTGGCTATTACTGAAATCGATTTTAATGCGCTGCATTCTCTAAATTAATACTTTAACTGATTCAGGTTTCGAGCCTTTGTTTCTCGGTCTAATTTTGACTGTCACTGAGAGAAGTCGTGAAAAAGCCAAAATAAGACACAATACTCAATCGTATCATGCTCGCGATTAATCGTAAATTCTGAAGTCGACTCGATCGTCTTCTGGTGTTGTGGGAAGTGACGAGTTGGATGACATACACCTCCATTTTCGTCGAAATCGATCAATCCAAGAACAACCATGGTTGTAGCTTTTCTTTTGATTTTTTTTTATGAACTCAAAAAAAGTCATTTTATGCAACTGAAATTTAACAAGAAGCCCTTAAATGAGAAAAGCTTGTTTTAAAAAATTAGTGTGATGAGCTCATTAGAGTCAATCAAATAACAAAGGAAAGAAGAGGGAGAAAAAGTGTTAACTCTTTTCCTTACTCTTCCTCCGTCTTTTTAATGCTATTAGGATCCAACATGTTTCGAGGTCATTAAGTTCTCATGAGGAAAGTTTTATAGGAAACTAAAGTTGGAAATTTTGGTCTTATCCTTTATATTAATTAGAAAATCTTGATTTGATGCTTTAATCTGTGTATTCATATATATTTGATTATATAGTATGTTCTAAATATTTATGAAAAAATAACTTTAAAAAAGACATTGTAAAAAATAACTAAAAATAACCTTTACAAAAAGACCATTGAAAAGTTTTGAAAATTTATATAATTTTTTTGAAAGTGTGAAAGGTTCTACAAATTCATAAGAGTTTTTAAAAGTCAAATTTTTAAAATGAAAATTTATGGAACTTTCTAAGCTTGTCAAGTTTTCATTCACAATTGACAATGCTTCTCACATTCCTAGAGTAATAATAGTACATTGTGCTACAAGTTGAAAAAACGAGAAATTTAAGACGAGCGTGAAGTTGTATTACACGAGGTTTGAATCGTCGCTTTCTCAACATATGGGACACGATACTTTTTCTATAATTTGTTTAAAAAGTGCTAGTTCTTTTAACCTGTTTTTTTATCAAAAAGGAGGCGATTTGTTGCCGATTGATGCAACAATAACAATGGCAATTGTCAAAACCATGGCAATAATATAGCCGTAACAGTAATTTGGCAGCAATGTTTGGTCAGGAAGGCTAGGAGTGGTGAAATTAGATACAATGCAATAGTTGTGAGTTCACCTTCACTTACTGAAGCAGGCCACAGGGTTCGTTAAGTAGTTCGCACTTTATTTACTTTTTTCATTGTGCGTCACTTTTTTCGCTGCGTCCGTCTACTTTTTTCACCGTTGCCCGGAAAGGTCGACGTTGCGCATGCGCCACGTTATCAACAACAAGTCAGTCACTTCTTATACAGAAAACAGGTGGAAGAAGTGGCACTTTTTTGCGAATTATAGAAAAATGATTTTTTCCCATCTCAGAGGCCAAGCTGCAGGAGACTGGTGCCCTCCTCAGTGTACAGCATAAACCGATCATAACTCCTTTGGTTCTGGCTTTATTTTCAAGCTTTTATTTGAATGATTGAAGTTTGGTGGAACTGACGTAATGAATGGACATTTCGCTTTAAGACGATTAAGTTGCTTTGTTTGGACATGATTTCATACTAATGAAATAAATTTCTATCATCAAGTTGTAGTTGGGTGTATGCTTTTAACAATGAATAATACAAAGAATAATGTAGCCTCGGATTGGATTGACAGTTCGGTTAACGAAAGGCATGCCCTCGAAGAAGTTTCAGGCGATGAATTGAGATTGGGTGTTCGGAATGCGAGAGGATCATAAGGGGAATCATAAGGAATCATAAGGAAAAGGAATTGACAGATACAATGCGCGTAAGGAAGCTACAGGTAGATGTTTTATGTGTGCCAAAAACAAAGGAGAAGTGATGTGAGGTAAGAAAGAGAATGGACTCGAACTTTGGTCAGGAGTAGTTAATGAATCATATGGTAGACAAGGAATCTGTCTGATTATTAATGAGAGAGCAACCAACATGTCACAAAAAACAGAAAAGCCAAGATACTGATTGAAGAGAGCAAAGACATAATTAAAGCGGATGAAGATGATAAGAGAATGCAAATTGATTTTGAAGGAAATAAGATATTATTTTTGAAGCGGTTGGGGAGATTTTGAAAGGAAGTACTAACCTTGAGTCAGTCGAAATTAAGAATGCTGATAGTGAAATGGTATGGGATTCGGAGAAAGTGAAAGACGATACAAGTGATTTTTTCATGAAAATGTATGGAGGTAAAGTTATGTAGCATAATAACCGTAACACTGAAGAGGATACCTTAGACACGCCTGTTGTAGGTGGGGGAGAAAGGATCGTTATCGACTAAATCATATCTGTGATTAGAAAACTAAAGAATGGTAAGGCTGCTGTTGTGGATGGTATCACCAGTAAAATGCTTAAGAACGGTGGCGGGTATTTGTTTGTCTGGCTAAGCGAATTTATGAATATGTGTGCTGTGAACGGTGAAGTTCCTTCTGATTGGAGAAAGTCAATTATCGTTTCACTCTACAAGGGTAAGGGTAATAAAGGTGATCATGGGAATAACTAAGGAAAGGTTCTGGCAAGTGCATTGAGGATTTATGCCAGGGAGTTTTGTATTTTGAAAATAAAGTTTTGCAAATATTCAAAATTTTTAATGTATGTTTTGAGAATATTTATTATCTCTCAAGACTTCTGGAAATACAATGTGTCACAGAAGTCACTTTAGAAAAATATATCAAAAGTGACGCATGTGGGTTCACTCGCGGGCTAGAACTTGGATTATGGTTACATTACATCATAATCAAAGTATATCAGTAGAATCTCTAACTAGCCTATTTAAATATCGGTTGAATTTTGATTTCTATAAATCAGAATGCTTATTTAATTGACTTTAAAGTGAGAATACGTCATTCCCTCACTACCCCATGCCAGTCTTTCATTAATTCACTAACAGAACTCTTATTTTATATAAATAACTTGAAATAAATGATACTCTTCATTTCCTGGTTGTTTTTTCTAGCATCTGTAATGTTTTTAGAAACGCGCTATCAATAGACTTAATTATCGCGTGATACTTGTGATTAATTGTTTTTAAGTATCCTTGTGGTGTGAGGAAACAATGAAAATCCTGATTTAATCTTCATCTAATCTGGAATCGCAACTCGTATCTGTTATCCGCTAATAGCGCGTGACTATCCTGGCTTCCTACATTCTCCGAGATGAACTTTCCCGAGAAATGGCGGGATAAGCTTATGGAAATACGACATTTCAGATTGCTAATAGTGCACTGCCAACAAGCGACGAAAGAGCGAACAAGCTCTCCAGACGATTTTTCCATGCTTTTACCGTATAAATTATATGCTACACTGAGCAGAAGTCACGGATCAGACGACAATTCATTACGATATTTTACAGGCTTCGTTTTACTTGACGCGTGGTTATGGTAATGATCATAATCACGATAGCGATCATAGTCCATGATTCCGATCATCTTTATATTCGCACTACTAATGGCTTAATAAGAATGAAACCTTTCTTGGCTCATAATTTGAAATCAATAAAGTGAATTATATACGAGTATTTCGAAATTATTCAACAAGGTCAGATTTCTTTCGACCAGTGAACGTAGTGTATCCTCCATGTGTCCCATGATAATCGGAATCTGAAATTTAAGAATGAATTGAAGAATAAATTTCGTAGAAAGGTCAATAAATTGGCCCCACTTGATTCCTGTGCACCATTAACTGTTTCAATGCTTTTAAGTATTCAATGGTCTTAAGCTGATGATGTAGCAGAAAGATCCTCCGCTATAAGCAACATTCGGTGATACACATTTATAAATTTTGGAGATTACGTTCAAACTGTTTTTTATGTGGCAACGAACTTTCTAAAAGGTCCTGAGGATAGAGAGAAATTCCGTTATTTGCAAGCAGAACGATGTCCCAAGTATCATTGAGATGAAAATAAACTAAAGACAATCCAAAGAAATCTTTACTCGAGGTTCATTAATCTTCCAAGTTTATGTTATTCTCTTTTAAAGCAGGTTTGTAGGCTTATCGAATCCCTGTGTTTTGCAACTTTGATCTTTAGCTCCACTCATATTTTTAACTTTCGTTTTCAAATAATTTTAAGAAAGTGTCTAATCATCAATTGTAATCTTTTTCTTTGTTTTAGAAAGTAGTTGAAATTGTTAGCTATTAAAGTTTTCTTTCTTTTTTAACTGGCATGGCCAAGGAGCTTCTAACGAATGGTCTAAGTCAAAATTTTTACGCTCTTGGAGAAATGTTAAGGATTCGTACATTCATGCTACATATACAATAAAAATTTTACTGCAATCGCTCGATTATGTATGTATATCTCCATACAAAGATCACTTTTGCTTTCCCGTGTAATATCTTTGCAAATATTTATTGATTTTTTCTAAAATTTAGTGAATTTCTTCTTTTTGATAACAACGACTTGAAGAACAAGAGAGAAACTGATCATTTTGCCCGAAAAAGATATTAAATAAGCATTAAAAACGAGAAAAATGACTTTTGCTTGTTCTCCACATATAAGTTGCTGAGTATAAGAAGGATTTTCTAAACCATGGGTAATAAAATAAAAATTCTGACTGTTACTTTCTAAAATTATGTCTTAAAACCTATTATTCTCCTACATAGATTTTCAGTCTATCGCACTTAAGCACAAGAGAATGACAAGTTTAAAAGTTTCCCCCTATTTTTTTGTCTTAAACGTGCGATGACGATTTGATGAGTTTTTGGCGATTTTTTTTGTTATTTTAACTAATATCAATCTAATTAATTGATAACAGAGGCCAAGTATCGCATCTGTATATAGGTCGACGATAAATATTAGAAAATTCATTCTTGTTATGTGCCATTACACGCTGCAGGCAAATTAGACACTTTTCGGGCAATTATTTTAATTTTATCCTAACACATATTTAAACGGAGTGATTGTGAATTTTACCTCCAAAGCACATTTCAATATAATCTTTTAAACCAGTAGAGCTAATTTTTTCTTGTTGTTTATCATTTCACGTCCTGTAATCGCACATCACAGAATCAATATGTAAGAAATTATAAGATATATATATATATATTATAATTAATATTAATATTAATTTAATATATTATTATTAATATAATATATATTATAATTATAAATTATAGTTATTTATACATCTTCAAAATTGAGTAAATTTCCATTTTAAATCTTCAAAATAAAACTATACCGAAAAACATTCAAAATTGCATTATTTTGTCTTATACACATTAAGTATTAAAGAATCTTCAATTGCAAACATTCAAAATTGAAAAATTTTCTATTGTCAATCTTCACAATTGAACAACATATATATTCCGAAAAAAACGTTCAAACTTACGTCATTTTAAAATACAAACATGTCAAATTAATAAATCTTTAATTGTAAACCTTGAAAATTGAAGAATTTCAAACTGCAAATTCATAAAATTGAACCATTCTATAATACGTTCAAAATTGCAACATACTAAATTGCAGACATGTCAAACTAATGAATCTTCAATTGTAAATCTTAAAAACTAAAGCATTTTTAGTTTGAAATCTAAATCTTGAAAATACAATAATATTCAATTGTAACTCTTGAAAATTGTCAAACATTGAATTAGAAATCTTTCAAATTGAAGAGATTTTAATTATAAAAATATTTTATTAAAAATGATCAACTCTTAATTTTGAGAATTAAAAATTCTTTTATGTTAATGATTGACCCGTTATACTTCTGTAATTTGGAAGTTTAAAATTCAAAACTCTTGACTTTTGACAAAATTCAAGAATTTTCATTAATACAGTTTTAAAACTGAATAAATTTCAATTTTGAATCTTCAAAATGGAACTATTCCAAAAAAAACATTCAAAATTGTATCAATGCTTCATTTTCTACTATATACATTAAATACTGTAAATCATAAAAATTGCAATATTCCAAAAAAAAAAACCTTTAAAATTACGTCATGTCAAACTACGGACATTCGAAATTAATCAATTGTCGAGGACAGAAATTTGTCAAGTGAAATTTTTCAATTCTATGTAAACCGTTGACAGCTCATTGCGCTTGCCTGGCTTCCACCCGCACACAGAGTCATGGAAAATTTCATGGCACTGCGTAAGAGCGGGAGCTGAGAGGGGCGGTTTCGGGCCCGACAAGGGATACGCGTCAGTTCGCATTCGACAAGGGCATCGATCGCTCGTCTTAAATCAATACATTTTCCAAAGACTTTTACGAAGTGATATACTTTTTCCAAAGATTGCTATTTTCCAAAGAATAATTATACCTATACTTTATTTACATAACATTTTGAATATCAGTTAAAACAATCATAGTCACCACATTTCTTACCAAACTATTAATTATACCTATTTTCTTCATCAATTCATATATTTTTTCGTGCAATAACCTTCATTCAAATTAGCAAATTGAAGAGCAGTATTTCTTTTATCGACCTTACCCTATTTTATGTTTAAATAACTATTTTTTAGAACTCTAGCTACAAACCTCGCTTTGCAAATTTTAATATCAATCGCCAATTGTAAATCTTAGAAATTGAAGAGTTTGAAATTGAAAGTCGTTAAAATTGAAGAATTCTCAACTATACATCTTCAAAATTGAACTATTAAAAAAAACGCTCGAAATTACATCCTTTGAAACTAAAGACATTTCAAATTAATTAATTTTCAATTGCAAATCTCAAAAATTGAAGAATTTTCAACTGAAAATCGTTAAAATTGAAGAATTTTCAACTGCATATCTTCAAAATTGTACTATTAAAAAAAACATTTCAAATTACATTTATTCAAAAAATACATTTTGAAATTGAATGATTTGCAGTTCTAGGTGTATAATTTTAGAATTCAAGACCTTAAATATTGTAACTCTTCAACATTGTAGAACTTTGAATTCTAAATCAATTAAATTGAAGAGTTTCTAATTTTGAAAATTTATGTAGAATCAAAAATTATGCAATTCTAGAGTTTAACAATTTAAAATTTTATAATTTTTATGATTTACATTGTAAATTTCTTCAATTTTGAAGAGTCAGAATCAAAAATTCTTGACTCTTGATATTCAAAATCCTCCATGAACTTCTAATTATACATATTTAAAATTAAAGAGTTTTCAACTTTAAATCGTTGAACACATATTTATAGATTCCTAACTCACATATTGAATAAGCCATTTTGAATTTATGAATTTCATTATTATATTTGAATTGAGCAATCCCAAAAACCATAGAATACCTATTTTCATAAAATTAAGATTATTTTCAAATTCCTAATCTGCCACATTCGATATTACAAATACCTCAAATTCGGATTCTAGCACCATTGAATAGGTTAGATAAAAAGAATATTTTGAAGTATGTTTGCAAAATAGTTGTTCCTATCAAATATGATACTAATATGGAGAATCACATATATGCCAAAAGCAATAAAAAGTGCCGCTTTATATTTCCCATTTTGAGATTCATAAAATTATTAAATTCAAATTTATATAATAGCTTGAGTATTTGGAAATTTTCACTTTTCCCAAAAACAATTGGTTCTGGAGAAAAATGTCTCAATGAAATGAAGAAAGACATACTTTAAAGGGCCGCATGGCCGAGCTACTTAAGTACAACCTAGAAAATTTTAGTTCAAACTTCAATAAAAATTGAAGAGAACAATGATAATTATTACTATATACTGTCGAGTGAAAATCCATTAAGTAATAATATTATTCCTGTGATGAAAAGTAGCGAATACATGATGAAAAATTTCGATAACAAAGAAAATCAATAATGAAATTTTCACTCAAGCATTTTTACAGTCTGCAAAATTTTCATGATCAATTTTAACAGTCATATGAATTTGAAAAACTGATTCTTACCTTGCTGATTCTTGTCAATTAAATTAAATTTACACACCTTCCAGATCCAGAGAACGCTAAATAATAACTTAACCATAATGAAGCAGTTTCTCAAGTTCTAACATCACTCGCACTTATAAATCTCCATGAATAAAGGACGAACTATCGCGTAATGTATTCTCATTACGAACTAACAATTACTTAAATGAAGATCAATTTATGCACTCTGAAGATGTGTTGCTAACTTATTTCATTTACTCGATATTCTCAGGATTCTATTATTTTACAAACAAAGTAATTCGTCTCTGTCTACTGCTATTATCATGTTATTTTACTATCTTGCATCATGTGCTTAAATTTTTAAAAACTGATTTTTCATGTTGTGCAGAAAGGATCATCGTTTGCAAAGACGTGCCTGTCTATTTTTTCATTCTGTCTTAACGAAATTTTTGTAGAAAGTTTTAATGAGGAAGTGAAAAAGTGTAGTGTCTTACATTTGACTCAAAATGAAAAACAATATTCATTAAAGGTTGAATACTGTTCTACAGGTGACAAGCAGTAAATATAAATAGTGAAGAATACTGTGAGGCGGGGCTAAGCGGGACATGTTTTTAGATTCTTGTAAATAAATTACACGAAGGAATTAAAATAATGAACCCCTGGCGAGTTTAGATTTTGTGGTTTTTGAAGTAATTGGTTAGGACTAGATTTTTCGAAAACAAAAAATTTCAAACTTTTTATACTTCAACTCGCGCTATTTTAGCCAAGTTTCAGAATTTTTCGATTTTAGTAATACTGAATTATGTGTTTAAGTCTCTTAAAACTACATAAGAAGGTAAAAAGGTAATCATTCCAAGAAATAAAAAAGTTGTTAATTTTTTTTGTTGAGATTTTGCGAAAATCATGAATTTCACCCTTCAAGTGCTTCATTTATCGAGCGAGTTTTAAGCAACGGTAGATATACAGTGAGGAAGTTGTTGATTAAGGTTCAAAGAAGTTTTTCAGAATGTTTTAGCTCTTTCGGATTAATGGCTGAAAAATTATGAATGTTTTAATTTGCAAGCGGCAATCTTGACGCTGCCTTTTGCACGTGCCTCCTCGGTTAAAAATGTGTTGTAGCGGACGATATGAAGGTCAAGTCGGTTACCAAACCAAATAATAGCAATCTTTGTAGTTTTCTTCTAAAATATACTATAAATAAAGCAAAAAATCTGCCCACTGCGCGCTCTGCGCGTCGCGCGAAGTTTGAGTGCGTCTGTGGCGCGCGTAATGTATCTCGCGTTTCACGCTCGACCTCTTATGTGCCTCGCGCTACGCGTCCGATCCTGGATGATCAGCTAATTCACATTTATGCTTAAACATTAAGTGATGATGTATATATAACTTTCTTATAACACCTTCGGGTTTAAGGAATACATTCTCAACATGAAACTCGCGCTTCGCGCTCGACATTGCTTGAGCGCAAACTAAATTTGTAGAGTAGACATTTCACATTATATTCTTATACCCAGCTGGAAAATTGTAAAACAAAGCGGAAAAGAATTGAACGAAAAGCACCCAAATCGAATACTTTCCAGCATAAGTTTGTAGTATGGAAGAAACCATGAGAAAAGTTTAATTTAATACAAAATTGCTAAAATTGTGTGTGTTTGAATTGGTATTAAAAAATTTGCCAAGATTCAGAACCGACGTAAGAAACAAAGAAATTTTTCATGCATTTTTTAATTTCATTAATGCCAGATTAGAAGTGAAATATAGATATGAAAAATGTTTACAGGCAATTTTGCCTGTATTTTTGAGGTGAGTAATTTTGCGGCTGGAGCTTTCATCGTTTTTTGCGTTGTTTAGCTAAAAATTCGAATTTTCGTTCTTCTTATGGCATTTTTCACATTTAAAACAAAAACTATCACTGCTATTGAAAAATGGTCGACAGTAAATTTTGTAGAACTTTTAGAGGCAAATAATTTTGGTCCCTTGTCTTTTTGTCGTAACCAGCGCAGTTTCGTGTGAAACTTGAATAATTACTTTTCTCAATCTGATTTTTCATGGCTAAAATCACAAATATTGGCAGTAGAAGGCTGGCTAACGAACTTGACCTGTCTTTTTGAACCACAAATCAGCGTGCAGAAGAAAATTCGAATTAGAAAATTCCTCTGGAAATTATCGCGTCCTCAGACAACAGACAGACAGACATTTTAGTAAGAACCATTTTTTCTGACTCAGAGGGTCTCAAAACGTCGAGAAGTGACAAAAACTGGATGGGTCTAAATTCACAAGAATCCAAGACATTCCATCATAAATGATGCGAATGTAAAAATTCAAATTTTCCCGCCAAATTATAGGCGCTATTGAAAAATAGTTGAGGACAATTTTGTAGATCTTTTTCAGGCGAGCAATTTTGCTGTTGAAGCTTCCGTCATTTTTCGCGTTGTTCAGCTATAAATTTGAATTTTCGATTTTCTAATAGAATTTTCCACGTTTAAAACAAAAACTGTCATTGCTATTGGAAAATGTTTAACAACAATTATGTAGAACTTTAAGAGGCAAATGATTTTGGTCTCTTATCCATTTGTCGTATCCAGCGCGGTTTCGTGTGAAACTTGAATTATTACTTTTCTCAATCTGATTTTTCATGGCTAAAATCACAAATATTGGCAGTAGAAGGCTGGCTAAGGAACTTGACCTGTCTTTTTGAACCAAAAATCAGTGTGCAGAAGGAAATTCGAATTAGAAAATTCCTTTGAAAGTTATCGCGTCGTCAAACAACAGACAGACATTTTTGTAAAAACCATTTTTTCTGACTCAGGGGCTCTCAAAACGTCGAAAAGTGACGAAAACTGAATAGGTCCAAATTCACATGAATCTGAGATATTCCATCATAAATGATGAGAATGTAAAAAGCAGTGAACGGATTATTTTGTACAATAGCTGATAAAGTATTATTCTTGAGATAGGCTTACTTTAGCTAATACCATATCAATTTATGAAAAAATTTCAAAATGAATCGAGGTAGGAAAAGAAATAGGCTTGAAGAGTTATGGATTAAAAATAGGCAAAAAAGGTACCAGAAATCAGGTACGATTGGGAACCATTGATAAAAATTTTAAATAATCTTTTATCATGAATGCAATATTTCAGGACTGTTTCTCATTCTTCATTTCTTGAATAATTTTTTTATTAAATTACTTATAGATAACCTTAGGTAACTATTTCTATCTTTTAATGAAGAAATTGATAAAATAATTCCTTATTATTTTAGGGAAAAGAATACATTACAAAGTCTAAAACTAAGAAAGACAGTGTTAAAGATATTATCATCTCAGAGAGATCTTTCGAACCTATTGAGTCCTGCTGTAGAGAAAAATGTTACCAAAACTTTATAAGTCTTCAACAAGGATAAGTACAAGAACAAGTACATACATTGGATATATTTATTTCATATTGACGAAGAAAATGTTTTAGTTTGCAAGAAATTTGTTGTGCTTTTCTATCTTCGGGCAAAAGGAGAGTTGAAAATGTTCAGAAAAAGATTTCAAATAAGCATCCCTCAAAAGATTTGGCAGGTGGACGACGCGAAAATCATGTCAAATTAACGAAAGACTCAAGGAGAATGATTAAAGGGCTTTGTGAATCAATCCTACATCGCATTTCAAATCACAAACAAAATTCCAGTAATCTAAGATATTTTTAAAATCCTTCATTAAATCTTATAGAACTGTACAAATTGTTCGGAGATCATTATTTAGAAAAAGCATGGGCTGAATTCATGATAAGTAAAACTGCTTAGTATAATTATTTTGATCGTCATACTGGCTTCACTTTTAAATTACCCAGAACTGACATGTGCAACTCTTGCTATAAAAATGAGAAAGAAGGAGAGGTAAACGAAGAAGTAATTAATTAAAAAAAATGCTAAGATTTATTCGAAATTGAAGAAGCAATTTTTGTTTAAAAATAGCAATCTGTGTTGTGAATTTGACTCTGCCCCAAATTTGCTATTACCAAAATTACCCGTGTCCGCACAGTTTTATCTACGTTTAGTTTGGATTTTTTATCCAATGTACATACATGTACATAATACGAACGAGAGCTATATGTTCCCTATTCTTAAGGGAATTTTGAAGAAGTGTGCAAACACTGTTTGCAGTTCTATTCATACGCAATATTAAAAGAATATGATAAAAACGAATTAACAGCATAAATCCATTCTTGAATTCATGTCCCAGGCAAAATAAAAATTACACAGTATATAATTTTTTGGTCTTATTGGCAATTTATTCGCAAAGTGAAATGAAATATGTGGTTTCAGTGCAAAGGCGTCCCTATTTCTAGTGCGGCAGGAATTTTGGCACATACTCGCAAAAATTAAAAAGATTAATACGAATTGAAATTAAGGCTGAATATCTGGAAATTATTCGCAATGCTCGTTTTTCTTCGATCACAATTGTCAAGAAATGCGAAGTTCTTCTGCAGGATGTTGAAGAAAGTTTCAAAGGCAAAATGCGAAGGCCTATGACAAAGCCACAGGACGCGTCCTCAGGTTGTGGATAGTAGGTCCCTGTACAAAGGGTTTCTGATGAATATGGTCAGAAAAGTTGATAAGCGGTCAGAGACAATTGTCCAGGGATGGCCCGAGGGAAGAACCCCAAGCTAAGGTGAAAACAACCGTGCCGAAAGCTGAATGGCACACGGGTGAGGTGTCTTCGACGGTATCTCTGGAGTACCGGCCGACTTCTAGAGTATGCAGCCTTACCCCTGATTGCGGGCCCAGCAAGGGTGGACAAACCCTTGCCCTAGCTGCTCTTGAGAACGAACGCGACAACACCAAACCCAGTTGTGAATGCGGTTCAAAATTATCGAACGTGCAGAGCACCCGACAATGGGACGGCAAACAGTGCCGATCATCCTAGGGTGCGGGGTGCTCCAAATAATTTGGATGGAAATTCGATGAAGAATCGGCAAGATGGTCGACGTCTTGAGTGGACGGATCGACTTAGAAGTGACTTGCTGGATTGCTACGATGGCAGCATTATTCTTGCTCGTAGGGGTTACATTGCGCAGCTGCACACTTTGTGGTACCAGAAAGACCCAGAGCTTTCGCACTTTTCGCAACAGACATTTCGAAACCACGCCCACAACCTCTTTCAAACAATATATATACGCAGAACGCTTTCCCAACTGCTGCAAGAACAAGCCGCTGACAAAGAAGAGGAAGCAACATAAAAAACAACCGCAGAGATTAGGCATCCCCCGAGAGATGATGGCAATGTCAGGACGAGGCAAAAACATCAACATCCAGGTTATTCCTACGCCCCAAGATCTGGCTGAAATAGATGACGTCCTTCACGAGGAACTCTCGAAGGAGTCCGACCTCTGGACCATCACTTGTTCAGTTTATGATGCGGCGAGAGTTTTGGCTGATTCAAATCGAAGGGTGAAGCCGACGATAGATCAAAAGACCAAAAGGCTCTTGCATCAACTGAACGAGGAAATTGGCTGAGCTAGACAGAATGCGGTCCATATCCAGTGTCTGATTGAACACATAACATCTGGTAAGCCTTTTACGGTAAGGGTCTAAAAGTTCGCCCACGAGCTGAGGATTCACACTCACACATTGAACAAGTCAGAGCTGCTGACTATCAAGCAAGACATTTTTGATAAAATACGGGTGTTACCTGATGCCAGATGGAGAATATAGGAAAGGGAGGGATGGGTCAGGGTAAATCAACAGTTTCTCGCTGACCCGTCGCGCCTCTTGAGCGATCCTTCTGTTTTTGTCAATAATCCACCTACTTCCGAGGAGGTAGAAACTGTTTGGAGAAAGATTTACGAAGTTCAACACTCATTGCTTGAACACACTGAGAACATTATGTGCTTCAAGGAGCTGTACAACAACCTATGAGGTTGTTGTACAAGAAGTAGTGGGATTATTGACAGAAACAGAAGGATCGCTAAAGAAGCGCGACGGGTCAACGAGAAACTATTGATTCTCCTTGACCTATCCCTCCCTCTTCTGTATTCTCCTCCTGGCGTCAGGTAACACCCGTATTTTGTCAAAAATGTGCTGCTTGATAGTCAGCAGCTTTGACTTGTTCAATGTGTGAGTGTGAACGAGGAACAATGTCCACCAATCACTGCCGAAGAGGTGAAGAAAGCATTGAAGCACACGAGGAACTTCTACGCTATAGGCCCGGATGGTATCAAGAACGTCTGGTGGAAGGAGTTTACACACCAACATTCCAATCCGCAGTGGTTGGTATTAGGGCGCACTGTACTCCTACCGAAGAAAGGCGGCTTGTTCAGCCCAAGGAACTACAGGCCAATAACTTGTCTGAACACGCTGTATAAGATCTTCACTGCTTTCCTGAATGAGAGGATTGTTTAAACAATCGGACCTGTATGAAGAAAGGTCTACGAACAACGTGGATGGAAAGGAGGCGTAGCAGACTGTCGGAAAAACATGCTCATCAACAAAAGCGTCTTCAAATACGCTGCAGCCTACAATCGCTATCTGTCGATGGCCTAGATTGATTACCAGAAAGCTTTTGATTCAACCTCCCATAGACTTATTATCTGCCTGTTAAAAAGGTTGAAGGTTCATAAACACATAGTGAGATGCATAGAGATATTGATGCCCCTTTGGAAAACCAGTTTTACTATCTCATCTAGAAAACATCGTGTGACAACTAACATCGTCACCTTCCAGAGGGAAATCTTTCAAGGTGACACTGTGGGCCCTCTTCTCTTTTGTCACTCATACATTTTATATGTATGACTTGAAGATCTATGCTTCTGGACACAGCATCTTAAGGATGCTCCAAAGATCGCTGAGAGGTACACACGAGAAATTCGTATGAACTTTGGATTGGACAAGTGTGCCAAGAATCATTTGAAGCGATGACAACTTGCTAGCATTAGCGATGACTCTGAACTCGTGGACAAGAGCGCTATTAGTCACCTTTGCGCTAGAGAGACCCACCTATACCTAGGCGTACCAGAGAGCTGTATTCAGGATATAACATCAGTGAAGAAGGCTCTCCGTAGCAGATACAATCGTCTCCTTGGACAGATTTGGTCCCACTGATGCGGGAACGACGTATCTCCAGGGGCATAATGCGGTCCTAAGAGAGACTTATTACTATTTTTGGCCTCTCATGATGTTGACCGCGACCCTGTCCAGCCGAACGCTCCCAGATATGTATCGAGACCTTATGTGGAAGCTGCAGGGAGTGTACAGAGAATATTCGGCTAAAACGATTGTTCATGTCATCAACGCTCTCGGAGGTGCGAAACCATCACTGGTTCGTAGCCTCGGAGCCGTACCCGTGTGGCAAACATGCCAAGACACTTGGGCGATAGACGCAAAGAGCTGTGATGCTTGGGACGCACAGTGGGGTAAAATGACGAAAAAATGTTCAAAATACGATTCCAGCTACAACTTTCAACCGATTAAAAATTTCTTTTTCATGAAAATTAAAGCTAACTAAGTTCTTGAAAGATCACTCGAGGCTGATTTGGAAAAAATATATTGTTCACTTCATTTATACACAAAGTTGACAAAAATCGTAAAATTTAGGATATCGTTACTAAAATAACACGCAATTAATTCAGAATAATTGATATTAGTGTTCAATCGATAAATGAAAATCCGCGCAACATAACCTTATAGTTTATTATGAATTAATAAATGGTTATTATGAAGTGTATTGTTATAAACAATGGTAGGTAATTTTTGAGAGGTTTTGGATATTTATTGAGCGATTTTTGTTTTTAATCCAATTTAAAGTAACATAAAAACATATGAAGACAAAACGAAATATATTTATTATTGTTAAAAACAAATTTTATAAACAAATGCGTAGTTTGAGCAATTTTTGAGTGTTTGAGGCACTTTTTTTTGAAAGTGCATCGTTTGACTTGGGAGTGATGTTGAAATGAACTATGTTGCAATTTCATGACAATTTCGTGATTGTTATAAACAAATTTTATAAACAAATGCACAGTTTGAGCAATTTTTAAGAGTTTCAGTTACTTTTTCAACGTACTTTGTTAGTCTTTGTAGTGATACTTTTGTAAACTACATTGTCGTTTCATGACAAATGTGATTGTTATAAACAAATTTTATAAAGAAATGCGCAGTTATTTACACTCACTTGATCTTCCTCGAAGTAGGCGACTGACTTCACACTGGTATCGGCTATTCCGTGGGTATTACATTCATTTGTTTTTTATTGAAATAGGTATCTAACTTTAGACTGAAACTGATATTCCTTGGTTATCACCTACTTATGTTTTTTTCTTCTAAATAGCCGATTTTAGCAGCTCGTGTTAACAAGCTTTTAACCATGGTGTTTTGAGAAATATTCTTCTTATTCTTGTCCGTGGTTCATTGAATTCTTCCGTTTTTGTGTTTTCTGTTTCAATTAGTTTTTAGGTTTTGTTTTAGTTCTGTATTGTATTTTTTCCATAGTAAGTATTGTTTTGGTCAGCTCCTGAAATGGGTGACCTCGAAGTCAAAAACAAAATCCTGTCGGACATATAGATAGGAAGTATAAAGTCAGGCGAGGGGATCAGTGTTGGAGCTTTAACAAATTTTATCAGAAAGAAATTTAATTGAAGGAATATGAGATTGAATTAGTTGAAGAAAAGCTTCTCCGACACTTCATTCCCGCTCTTGAGGAAGAAAGAAGCGCCTTTCTTTATAAAGAAGAAGTGTATGAAAGGAAACATAAAAATTGGTTGCTTTTCTCCTTCCTGGTAAATTTTGAGCACCAAAAATGTAAAAGACGTTCGAAGAGTGAATATAAAGAGTGTTCGATTTCGACTAAGAGGAGGAAAATTACATCCATTCGGGAAACCTACTCAGAAACAGAAATTCAAGTCGCATTTTTCACAAACTTGAAATATCTAGGGAAGACTTCATTAGAAAAAAAATCCTTGAACTTCTGTGTGCTGATTTTGACGAGCTGAATAAGTATCTATTGGAAGGTGGGGAACTTATTCCATTTACTTCTAATGAATGTTTAGCTTTAATAGAAGATGCTCAACTTTCCAAGAATCAATTTAAGTGTATTCGTCTGCAAGTTAAGAGAAAGAATGCGGATATATTGAAACCATACGAAAAACTCTACAGCAAGACAAGAATGCTGTCCTCCAGAATCAGCTATACATATTACGGAAAAACGGGTTTAGATTGATTTACAAGCTTTGTTGAATCATACAGCATTGCGTTTTCTTCAAATTCCTGAAATTATGTCTTTGACTTATTCTAGTATCACCCCTAGAAATGCAGTTCATTTAAGGATCATAACCAAATGGTGTTGTGATGGAACCTCTAGTCAGAGTCAATATAAACAAAAATTCGATTAAGACGGCATATCCGATTAAATCATATTTATGGTATCTATCATACCCTTATGCTCAGATGTCCAATCTCCGCTCAAATCATCTGAAATATTTTCTCTCGAGTCTTCGGTACTTTGGAACAATTTTCGGCCAGGTTCTGTCACGTATTGCCAACCGTTAATGTTCAAAAACACAAAGGAAACCCACAAAGGAAAGCCCATAAAACTAGATTGAAAGTCAATTCAATAAAGAAGAAATTGTTGCATGGTCACCACCAACCATTAAAATCAATAACTTCACATTTTTTGTACTTCATAAAATGGTTTTCACAATGGTTGATCGAAAAGTGTGCCAGGCAGTTTCTGAAGCACCATCAGCTGCATCCCCCTTTATATGTAAAGCAGATCCTTCAAAGATGAACGATTAAAAAATTATTCAAAAAGGACCTATGTAGCCAGAAAATTACGAATTTAGAATTTCTCCAATCCACGCACGTACATGCTTTATGGAGTGTCTTCTGCATATAGCGTATCGTGAAGGTTTCAAGAAAAGCTGGGCGACTCTACAGGATAAAGAAAAAAAGCTGATGGCTGAAAGAAAGAAGGCTATTCAAGATAAGTTTAAAGAAAAAAGCGGGTTAATTGTTGATCGTCCGAAGCAAGGCAGTGGCACATCCAATGATGGGAACACTTCGCGCAGATTCTTCCAAGATCCAGAGCTGACAGAAAAAATCACAGGCATCAATCTCCAGCTTATAATGAATTTTAGTATCATACTTCAGGTTTTAAATTGTGGAAAGGATGTCCATCCAGGTAATTTTGACTTGTATTGTTTAAAGACTGCCAAACTGTATGTTAAACATTACAAATGGTTTCACACGCCTTCGTCAGTGCATAAGATCCTGTTGCATGGTGGGGACATCATTCGATCAGCCCTTCTTCCTATTGGTCAGCTGACTGAAAAAGTTTTGACAGTCATGCTGGCTTTACGTTTAATTATCCAGAAGTCACGTGTGCAACACTTGCTATAAAAATGAGACAGAAGGAGAGGTAAACGAAGTAGTAATTAGTCACAAAAAAATACGTAAATTTTTTTGGAATCAGAGAATTTCATACCAGAAAATTCAATCGAGTTGTGACTAACAAAGACTTGACTCACAAATTATTTATCTCATCTGATCCAGTCATATCTAGTGAAAGAAATCTTGCGACAAAATCAGGATCAAAACTAGACCCAGAAGCTCAGGAACTATTAGTTAAAGAAAACTAAGATCCTTTTGATATTTATCCTATAATAACACTAAACTATATTAATGTAATACTGGCAAGCCCAACAAAGCACCTTTAAAAAAAAGTATCTTAAACACGCAAAAATTGCTCAAACTGCACATTTATTCATAAAATTTGTTTATAACAATCACACGTGTCATGAAATGACAATATAATTGAGAAAAGTATCACTAGCAAGACTAACAAAGTACGTTTAAACAAAAAGTAACTGAAACTCTTGAAAATTGCTCAAACTGTGCATTTGTTCATGAAATTTGTTCATAGCAATCACAAAGTTGTTATGAAATGACAATAAAGTTTACTGAAACATCACTGCCACGTCAAACAAAGCACATTTGAAAAAAAGTACCTCATACACTTAAAAATTGCTCAAACTGCGCATTCGTTTATAAAATTTGTTTATAACAATGACATTTGTCATAAAATGACAATATAGTTTACAAAAGTATCACTAGAAAGCCTAACAAAGTGCGTAAATGAAAAAAAAACTGAAACTCTTAAAAATTGCTCAAACTGTGCATTTGCTTATAAAATTTGTTTATAACAATCACAAGATTGTCATGAAATTGCAAAATGGTTTATTGCAACATCACTCCCAAGTCAAAAAAAGCACTTTTCAAAAAAAAGTACCTCAAACACACAAAAATGGCTCAAAATGCCTATTTGTTTATAAAATTTGTTTATAACAATGAGAAATATATTCCGTTTTGTCTTCATATGTTTTTATGTTACTCTCAATTGGATTGAAAATGAAAATCGCTTTATAAATATCCAAAACCACTCAAAAATCACCTACCATTGTTTATAACAATACAATTGTTAATAACAATTTATTATTTTATAATAAACTATGATATTATGTTTCACGAATGTTTATTTATTGATTGAACACTAATATCAATCATTTTGAATTTATTGTGTGTTATTATAGTAACAATATCTTAAATTTTACGATTTTCGCCAACTTTGTGTACAAATAAAGTAAACAATTATTTTTTTTTATGCGGCCTCGAGGGATCTCTTAAGAATTCAGTTAGCTTCAATTTCCAAGTAGAAGAAATTTCAATCGGTTAAAAATTATAGCCAGAATCGTATCTTGAACATTTTTTCGTCATTTTGCCCCAGTGTGTAACGCGAAGGTACCGACAGGGTACTGGGTCATTTCGGAGACCCAAAAACGAACGGTAACGGAGATAAATGGATTAGCTTATGCTTCGAAAAAGGCTTGTTTATCACAAATATTTGGTTCAGACATAAAATGATGCACATTTATACTTGGTCCAGAGGCGAAAGCCACTGTATGATTGGCTTTGTTGTAGCGGATGAGTATATATGAGCAATTGATATATTGTAAAAAGCTGAACAACTCTTAAGGACAACATGAAGGCGACTGGAGGACTGATATAAACAATAAAAATGTAGAGGATGCATGAATAATACGACGGGATGGCATCTTCAAGAGTGCATCTGAAGTGTGCGGTACTGCGGCTGTAAGAAGGAAGGCTGGAGATGCTTGGTGGAATGATGAAAACCGCGTGGCTGTCAACAAGAAAAAGGAAGCGTATTCAAGAATTTTAAATATTAACGGTCTTAGCGATGAGAGAAGGACTAGATTAGAAAATGATTATAGGGATAAAAACAAAAAAGCCAAGATACTAGTCAAAGAAAGCAAGGATAAAATCAAAGCAGAAGAAGATTAAAAGATGCAAAGTGATTTTTAAGGAAGTTAGAAATAATTCTGGAAATGGGTGAAGAAGACTAGGAAAGGAAGTGTTAGCATTGAGGTAGTCGGAATTAGGAATACTGATGGTGAAATGGTATGGGATTCGGGCAAAGTGAAAGACTGTTTGAGATTTTTTCAAGCAATTTTATGTGGATGGTATCACCGATGAAATGCTTAAGAACGGTGGCGGATATTTGTTTGTCTGGCTGAGCGAGTTTATGAATATGTATGCTGCGAACGATAAAGTTCCAAATAATTGGAGAAAGGCGATTATCGTTCCAATCTACAAGAAAAAGGGTGATGAAGGCGACTGTACTAATTATAGAGCGATGAGCCTACTCAGTATCATGGGCAGAATATTCACCAAAATACTTATTGGGAAAATCATGGGAATAACTAAGGTGAGGATCTGGGAAGTTCAATGTGGATTTATGACAGAGAGATCATGTGAGGATCAGATATTTAACTTGACGCAGATCATAGAAAAAAGTCTGAGAGTAAGCAACAGAGTTTTCTGTGCATTTGTTGATCTAGAAAAAGCTTTCCATAAGGTGAATAGATCTAAACTTTGGGGAGTCCTGAAAGAGCATGGAGTGAGTGGTTGACTTTTAAGTGCATTAAAAGCAATATAATGGTACCCCGACAGAAAATCCGTGAGTTTTGTTCATGGAAGTCTAATGATTTTTAATCCCGGAGTCAATCATGCTTTCATGGTATGAGAATCATACGTAAATATCTCGGCTTACTTAATATAAAAACAGGGTATTGCTCATAATTTAAAATCACGGAGCACATGCTTCAACAGTGTTTACTCCAAGCACGAATAGCGTTGACTCCGATAATAAATTTCATGGGCATCGGGAGCCCTCTTGATTTTAAAGTATGAAACGATTCTTGAACGAAACTCCCGGGACACATGCTTTTCGGGTATGTGCGAGCCGAGATTTGACTGATTCGACTCTATGTCAACTTTGATGACGCATGCGTAATAGAGACAAAACCGGTTTTCGTCTATGAATCTATAGAGCATTCTTGACATTTAATATTTCAAATTTATTAGTCAATTTTCAACAGCTTCGCCGATTACTTTTGGAGCTATTGATGAAAACTAAAGTTTTTCGCTTCGCCCGATTCTTCGAGATTCAGGGGTGCATGAAATCGGTTTATTCATTAAGAGGGAACTGGAGTTCTACTTTACCGACTAAAATGTCGGTAATTGACTTGTTCACAAAAAGGTATTTTTAGTTGTTATCAACTTATGAAAAACGATGATTTTTTAACAAAATGAAAGGTCATTTATCTTTCAAGGCCGCTGTTCTCGAGATATCACATTTATCGTTGAATTTAGACAGAATGAGTTGATACAATATATGACAGATTTTTTTCAGCATCTTTATGATCGTCATTTCTTGTATCAACTCATTCTGCCTAAATTCACTGATGAATGTGATATTTCAAGAACAGCGACCTAGAAAGATGAAT
Organism: Melikaiella ostensackeni; assembly: GCA_032362435.1. Lineage (NCBI taxonomy): Eukaryota > Metazoa > Arthropoda > Insecta > Hymenoptera > Cynipidae > Melikaiella > Melikaiella ostensackeni. The sequence continues at coordinate 37,917,029 of JAUMHM010000016.1, read as the reverse complement.
AACCTTTCATTCTGTTCGAAAATCATCGTTTCTCATCAAAGAATAACAACAAAAAATGACTTTTTGTATACAAGTCAATGTGGTCGGTAAAACAGAGCCTTCGGTTTCCTCTTAAGCCGAGAAACCCCGTGAACAACTAATTATTCAATTTATTACAGTTTTTGTCATGACGCCAGGGAATGCGACAAAAATGTAATTCTCAACAACATTTTTCAAAATTGCAATTAACTATGATCCAATTTTCAAAATTTTTACTTTTCGAAAAGATTTTGGAATAAGTTGTGTGAGTTCCATATTTTACAGTTTTTAAACTAATTTAATATACAATCGTTAACGTTAATATAAAATCATTTTTTAGATACTATTCGTTTTTAAATTTTCTTACAATAATAAAGATAAAAAATCTGCCCGCTGCGCGGGCACATTCTCATCGCGCGTTCCGCGCGCCACGCCTTGCGCGAAGTTTGAGCGCGCCTACGGTGTGCATATGTGTCCCGCGCTTCACGCTCGATCTTTTATGTGCCTCGCGCTATGCACTCGGTCCTCGATAATCAACTTAGTTATATTCATGCTTAAACATTAAGTGATGATGTAGATATAACTTTCTCAAAACTCCTTCGGATTTGAGGA
>JAUMHM010000016.1:37895852-37909499 GCA_032362435.1 Melikaiella ostensackeni | reverse complement strand
GCGCATTTGCGGCGCAATTCAGTGTGCTAAAGAAATTCTAAAATTATGATTGGGGGGGGCTGGTGTAACTGACCTTTATTTGACGAGGAAGGTACTAACGAGCCTAAAGTTTGATCTACGAGGCGCAGGCGTGCCGTAGCTTAGGACAGCAAACTTCCACGAAAATTTCACTTCAATGTCTGTGGAGCGAGATGAAAGTTGACACTTGCAACCCGCGGACAACAAACGCATCTCCAAGCATGCGCATTAATATGTATTACCGACAGTACATCACTAGTTAATCATTTATCCCGTCAGATGGCGCTGAATCAGGTTAATTCTTGTGGAATAGCTGACTGCTTAGCGGAACGTAAGTTCTATCACCCTGGTGTACAGGGAAGTAATGAATAGAATTTGCGATGTGCGCATACGCGAGGATTGCTTTGAGGCTCATGGGTTGTAAACGTCAACTTTATACTCGCTCTACAAGCACAGTAAAGTGTCAACTGCATACATGTGTGGAATAAAAATATTTTTTTTGTCCTTAATATAATGCTTAAAGAAGGCTTCAAGATCCAGATTAAATCCCCACAAAGAGAAAATGTTGGTAAATTTCAAACTTAAAATCAAAGACATTGAAATCAGAATAAATCAAGAATGCAACGATCAGATTTTTATTTTTCGTATTTAAATTTCTAACTAATTTTCAAGGTTGTGATACTACACAGTTATTTTTCTGGTGGAAAAAAACTTTATAAACCTTAATTTTCTTCTTACAGAATTAAGTGCACAGTTCATGAAATGTTTTGGTGGTCTTCCACAATCCCAGAGGAATAGGCGTCTTAGAGGCGAAGAAAATCCCGAACCAGTCGGAACTAGCGCTCCAGTTGGAAGGAATTCTCGTAATCCGTCAAACCAAAATAATGTTCAGCACCCACGAGGCCAAAGAAATGCTATAGCATGGCGAAATGGCAGTCCAATTGAAATGGGAAGCCGAGGGGTGTTGTATGACGGTCGTGTACATGGCTATATAGAAGAAGTGCATGGGCCCGAAGGAGAACAACATCAGCCACCACATCCTGCCCTACCAGAACCATTTCAGCCACCTCAGCCACCACATTTCGCCATACTACCACCATTTCAGCAACCTGGTCCACAACATTTGGCCCAAAATCATATACACCAACATGTCCCGATAGATGTTCATAGTAATTCTGATGGAAGTGATTCTGGTCGTTTTTCTCATCAGGGTCAATATGGTGGGAGTGATTCTGGCCGCTATCTTTCTGATGGGAGTATTTTTAATCTGCATGATTCTGATCAGAATGATTCTGATTAATCATCGATTTCCCAGACTGTAACACATGTGTGTCAAATGAGGCAATCCCATACTTCAAGTATATTGAAATATTTTAGCGAAATTACTAGCAAAGTATAGCTGAGGTTTATACATACTGTGTATAAAAAAAGGTAAAAGGCAGCATCTGCAAAAAAGCTTCATCCACCACTTGCTGCCTTCTTCCGTAGAAGTCGCCGAGTCTTCCGGCACCAAGTTCTATGAAAAAAGGCAGCTTGCAGATGCCTGCTCTCTGCCGGAAATCAGAGGGCGAATTAAAAGGTCTTTTCTAAGCAAAGAAGCAACATCTGCAATATTAATTGCAAATATATCTATTATTTATCATCAGTGCGAGTACTTAAAATATATATTGAGCCCTAACAACATTGAAATATGGATTCATCGATTTAGGTTTTGTTACCTAACTACTGAATACATATATAGCGTATTAATAATAAAATCATGTAAGTGCCTACGTCTTCTCGAAGAAGGGAGCAACTTAAGCTACTGCCTTTTCCATAGAAACACTTTGGAATTTCGGCAGCACTACACTTCTACATAATAATTTACAATTTCTGTTAATTATTTTTTCATAAAAAGGTAGATCGCATCGAAATTATCCTATAACAGTTGACAAACTATTAAAATATATATTAAATGAACCGGGATAAGGAAAGCCAGATTCAAACGTTTTGGTCGCATTTCTCCGTTTGCTGATTTTGTAATTACTGCCTTTTTCCATAGAACGGCAGATCTATACTTAAGTGCATTTGAAATATAGGCTGTACTTCATCTATACGTGTATCTGTACCTACTATAGTTATATACATTTCCCATACTTTAGGCATACTTTATCTGTAATTCTGACATACTGAAGCTATAATTTACTGATATACTTCAGCCATACTTTGGATGAACTTAATCTATTTGTTACTGCAAAATTATAAATTAAACTGTTGTAGAGTTCCGCTTAATTTCAGATGAAATTTGTTGTGCTTAACTAACCATTTTTAATGTAAAAGAGCGTATTAAATTTTCGTCATTATCTGGAAAATATATAGAATTTATTATGTAACTATAAATATGTAAGACTCCTCCTGAAGGTCTTTCCACGATCTAGTTTTTCCCTGTTGGGTTGTGCTAATACAATGTTGTACTAAAGTTTGGCAATGTGGACGCGCAAGTGAATATAGGAGTACTTTCGACAATTCTTTGAATAAACCTTTATTAGCTTGACTTGAGTGATTAACTAACATCAGCCCTTCTATTTTGCTCCACTAATTGTTTCTGATAACTATTGGTTTCGATTATGGTCGGGTATAACGGAATAGCCATACTCCAGCTAATCTTCAGATATACTTCACTTTTACTTCGCGGATATGCTTCAGCAATATTTTCACTATACGTTAAATAATGAAAAAAACAATATAAATACAAATGAATATTATGTAATATTCTGGAACAGAAGCAAGATTGATTGAAAATTATTCTTAAGCACAGAAAAAATCTCGGCTCATATTTTAAGTCAATTCGGATAATGGATATTTCAAAGTTTCATTTACCATTTTGTATGCGCAGTAAATACCAGTTGATCAATTTGATCCCGAAATTAAATGAAAATGATACGCAACGCTTTTATACAGATTTTCGATTTCTTATTCAGTCAGCAAATTGTGCATCAGAATGTTCTGATTCTCAAATTTGAAGAAATTTCGTACATTTTTTTTAACGAAAAATCATTAAGTTTCGACGAATACTTGGACTAAGTAAGCCTGGAGAAACACTTTTTAAAGGTGGAAGAATCATTTTCGGAGTCATAGAGAATTAAAGCACAGTATATAGAAATTCAAATTTTTCTCCCACCCTGAAATTCAGAATTTTCCAAAAATATTTCTTATTGATCGTAGGAAGTTTTAAATCTTCCAGAAGTGGGAGTTGGAAGCAGGATAATCAATAGAAACACTTTTAGAAAAAAGCAAATTAGTTTATAGAGTTTAATATTCGTTCTTTTTGGTTGTAAATTAATTTTTTCAATTAAAAATTCAACCATTCCATTTGAAGATTCAACATTTTAGTTGGAAATTAATTTCTTTCGATAAAAAGACTACTATTATACTTTTGGTAGAGAATTAATATTTTTTAGTTCAAAATTATATAATTTAATTAAAAATTTAATTGATTGTTGAAAATTCAAGAATTATGTTAAAAAGTCATTCTTTTTGCATGAAAATTCAAGTGTTTTCTTGAAAATACCCCTTTTAGGGTTTAATCAACTATTTGGTTGAAAATTAACTTTTTTGTTAAGATTTTTCTTCTCTCTCAACTGGGAAATCCTTCTGAGTTGATAATTTAACTTATTCCTTGAAAACTCGTCTTTTTTTTGAAAATTAATTTGTTTTTCTTCAAAATTCAAGCGCTTGGTTGAAACGAACCTTATTGTTGAAAATGAACATTTTATGGTTGAAAATTAGAGTATTTTGTTGGAAATTCGTTTTCATATAAAAAATTAATTTTTCAAATCGAAAATTTAACTATTACATTTCTGCTTCAAAATTTATCTTTTTAGTTGAAAATTCAAATATCAGATTGAAGATGCATCTTTTTTAGTTGAAAAAAACTATTAGGATAAAGCTTCATATTTTAGGTTGCAAATTTAACGAGTTTGTTGAATATTATTTTTCTTTGTTAAAAATTATTTTTTTAACCGAAAATTTAATCATTTAAGTTTTGGTCGGAAACTTATCTTTCTTAGTCTTTTTAGGTTATAATCAAAATATTCTTATAAAAAACACAGCTATTCGCGTGAAAATTAACTCTTTAGTCCAAAATTTATATTTGCGGATCGAAAATTCAACTGTTTTGTGAAAAATTCACCGTTTGGCTTGAAACTTCATCTCTTTTGGTAGAAATGTCTTCTAATAATTTTTTTGCTTAAAAATGCCACTTCTTGGTTGAAAGTTAATTCTTTTTGGTTAAAAAGTCCACTATTACATTTTTGGTAGATAATTAATCTTTTTTGGTTTAAAATGTTTTTATTTCGTAGAAAATTTGATTGTTTTGTTGAAAATTCTTTTTCTCTTGTAAAATTCAACTATTTTCTACTTTGAATTGAAATATTTTCCGTTGAAATATCAACTATTATTTCTTTTGAGAATTTATCTTTTTTTGTGAAAAATTAATTTTTTGAATCGACAATTTATCTATTCCATTTTTGATTCAAAATTGATTTCTCTAAGTTGAAAATTCAACTAATTTGTTGAAAACACTCTTTTTAAATTAATTTTTTTACTGAAAATTTAATTATTTTAATTTTGGTTGAAAACTCATTTCTTATACTCTTTCAGGGTTAAAAAATACTATTCTTGTGAAAAGTTCAACTGTTTGGATAAAAATTCATCTCTTTTAGTAGATACTTAACCTGTTTTGATTAAAAGCGCAACTGATTGATTGAAAACTAATTTTTTTTGGTTGAGGATTCAACAATTTGGTCAAAATTCTGTCTATTTGGCTTAAATTCAACTGTTTTGGATTTGAAATTAAAATTCACCTATTTTGTTGATAATTCATTTTTTTCTTGTTGAAAGTTCCTTTTTTAACTGAAAATTAAATCATTCCATTTTTTAGAGTTGTAGAGTTATCTTTTTTAGTTGAAAACCCAACTATTTGATTGGAAATTCATGTACTTTGTTGAAAATTCGTGTTTTTTGGTAGAAAATTAATCTTCTTAGCTGAAAGTCATCTTTTTGGTTAAAAATCCAAATATTTTTCGCTTGAAAGTGAATTCTTTTTGGTTGAAAAGTCTATTATAATATTTTTGGTTGAGAATTAATCTTTTTTGGTTAAAAATGTTATTATTTGGTTGAAAATGTAACTATTTTGTTAAAAATCTTCTTTGTTGAATTCAACTGTCTTCTACTATAAATTGAAATATTTTTTGGATGATATATCAACTATTAATATCTTTTTTGTTCAGAATTTATCTTTTTTGATTGAAAATTTAATGTTTGCAACTAAAAATTCAAGTATCTCATTTTTGGTACACAATTTATCTTTTTCAGTTGAAAATTCATGTATTTTGTTGAAAAGTTGTCTTTTCGGTGGAAAATTATTCTTCTTACCTGAAAATTAATTTGTTTTGGTTGAGGATTTAGACATGCTGTTGAAAATTCTCCCTTCTGGGTTGAAAATTCAACTATTTAGTTGGGAATCAGCCTTTTTGTACAAAATTCATATTTGTGGATTGAAAATTCGGCTATTTTTGATTTGAAATTAAAATATTTCTTCGTGCAAATATCAACTACTTAGTTGAAACTGGAACTCTTTTGTTGAAAATTTAATTATTTTGTTCGAAGATTCATCACTTTTGTTAAAAAATCACCTCTTCGATTGGACTTTGAACTATTTAGTTGAAAATTCGCTTGTGCTTTCTGTAAAAAATTCCTTTTTATTAACTTTTTATCTAACTACTCCATTTCAGGTTGAAAATTTGTCTTCTTTAGTAAAAAATTTAACTAATGTGTTGTAAATTGATCTTTTTTAGTCAGAAAATTACTTACTATTTGAAAACTCAACGTTTTCTATAACATTTTCTATTGGTCCTAAGAAATTGTAAATCTTCCAGAAATGGGTGTCGGAACTAGGTGAGTCTGTAGAATTGCTCTTAGAAAGAAAAAAAAATAGTTTCCAGGGACATTTTCAGGCTTTATTGTGCATGCATAGACGGAAATTATTTGTTCGTGCCATTCCTGCTTTGCCTTTATAAACATTATGTCGGTTGTGAATAACTTACAACTTTTAATACAAAGGAAAAAACTGCCATATGGCAGATAAGAATGAAGTTGCGTGAAAATTAATTTTAAGTCCGCAAAAATGGACCATTTTGATCTGAAGTTGATAAATCAGAATGATATGCAACGATTGATATCCCAGGGTTTACTGTTTGCAAATTACATTCATATATCTTTCTGAAAGTTCGCGTTTCGAAATCAGAATGATATGCAACGATTGATATCCCAGGGTTTACTGTTTGCAAATTACATTCATATACCTTTCTGAAAGTTCGCGATGTCATCAGACTTTTCAGATGATGACATATGAAGAACCTAGTAATTTGATCAAGATTTTCAAAATTGTTTTTAAAATTTAATTTTATGGTAAAGGAGAAACTCCTGTTGAAATGAAAATGTGAAAGGATGGAAATCTGGGAATGGATAGCTAAATCCAGTAGAAGTCCATTGAATTCAGCTGTGTATATCAGCTGAGTATATTTGAACTCAGCTGAATTCACTCACAATTAGTGTAATTCATTCAATTTCAGTTAAATTTGCTTTGATTAAATTTAATCACTTCATTCAAATTCATAAGTACATTGTAACACTAACTGTAAGACGATATTTTCATGAGAACGTGTCAAACTCTGGTAATAAACTCGATTCATCATGATAATATAGTAAAATAGAGATTGTAATATCTCACTCAGAAAGATAATGTTAGATATAGGTCAGCAAAATATTTAAACAGATGTTCCACAATATGCAGCATAGAACACATTAAATTTTGATGAATTACTTTCAGGAATTATAATTTCACACCGTACGTTGGTTTCATTACTGAGGAAGGACACATCGTAAGGTATAATATTGTGGGAAAGACAACTGAAGCTTGGGTGAAAATAACGGCTTATAAATCACGCAAATATTATGGACCATAAATGTAATGCAGTTGCAGAACAAAAGCCTCTTACTCTGATCGGTTAGAGCAGAAATCTCCTTCCTATGAACATCGTGCAGTTTTCATGGCGTTGCAACGTCTATGTAGGAAGTAAAAATTACAGTAAAAGCTTATAATTAACCTGAAAACTTATCATCTTAGGAAAATCTTACAAGAGTCGATTGTTATGTTACTTTCAGGAGGAAGAACGTTTTCTGTTTCTATTTTTCCTTCATTAACAATAAAATGTGCCTTTTATGTTGAAAGACAGTTGAACACGAGTAGAAATATAGGTCTTCTGTTAATCCTCCATAGTGCTAAATAAATCCTCTTTTGGTTTTACCCAGTCCTCGATATCATCGTTTGATTCTCTTAGGTCATATGCAGTTCTCTTTTGATGCTCATTAGTCTCTTAACAATTTTCTGGGTTGATTTTGAATCAATCTGTTCAGATTATTTTATTTTTCAATAAAGAAAAAGGTAATAATCCATAAAAACACATTTCTAAAAATTGCTAGCTTACTCAAATTTGTATACTATATTTAAGTGAAAACAAATATCTTCTCGTGAATTGAGTTCCTCATTAATACCTCAATTACAAGAAATCTTAATAGTACTCATAGCCAGCTCTGCAGATTGGAATAAATCTTTGCTTACTATCTCTCTTTTAAAATTACTTAAAGATCGAAATGAAGTATTCAAAGACCTTTTCTGATCTTCTTTTTGTCTCCTTGGTAGACATCTCTATAATCTCTACAATATTATAAGCCGGATTATTAGAAATAATTTAACGTTTACAAAAATAATAATAACTAACAATTGTTAAATATTGGAGAATAACTAATATTTTAATGGTCTATTTTTAAATACATGCATTTTAAAATATGAAGTATTAATACTGTAGTAATTTTATATAATTATAAAATGTTAATGTGTGACATTGATTAAAATTTGCTGTAGATGTTAATATGAGAATATTTTCATACAAACTGACATCGGATCTTCAACTGGAACAGCGAATTAGATTTTCAGCGACTTGACGTTGTTGTGAATGTAATAAACTATTATAATGAAAAGAGTCGCCTTGAGCATCAAAAAGGCTAAGCCAAATGAGATAGAAATGCAGTTTTCTAAAATTGGTTAGTGAAATAACAGCTAGCCTTTGGAACCCAAAAAAATTAACTATTATTCACAAATTATAAATATTATTATTTTATTTCTCATCTTACATCACAAATTACGTAATCTCTAATATATTTATGTGCAATTAAAAATTATTGTTTATTTTAATTGAAATAATTATGAAGTATACCCTGCTTAAATTGAGGGCCAACCGCAACCAATGAGGACAGCTGCAAAAAAATGGGGCAAAAAAAACTTCTGTGGACAAATTGATTTTAGGAAGACAATTATTATTTGCATTGACGTTTTTTTTTAAAATAAAACCTTATGAAATTCCGCATCGAACTAGCATAACGTATTTTCAAAATTTTTATAAATTTTTTCTATTCAATAATAAAAATGAAAGAAAATTTTTACTTTTGAAGTGTACCTGTTTTTGATAAGAACTTGGATTCATTCAAAAATACCTAGAAGACATGAAGCAACTATCCAGAAAATATGTCCGAAAGAAACGCAAATTCTCAAAAATTTATTGAATTTGCTATAAATAAATAAATAAATTAAAATGGTTTCATGGAGACTGGCAGTGATTCGTGACTTAATTCGCACTAGATTTGACAAATTTATGGACAAAAAGAGTTTTTTATTTGAACTAATGGAAGTTCATGAATAATTTCTTATTTTATAATTACCTAAAATGAAACCTTAGTATCATTTTCACTCATCCAATGCAAATTATTAATTGCTCAGGCAATGTTAATTAACAAATGCACTATTTTGATGTTTTTAGAGTGCAAACTTGATTCTTCCGACGCAATTGACTGTAAATAACTAATTTCTAAATTTTTAAGAACATTTCGATGACAAGAAATTATTTAATTGTAATCAATTGTTTAAACAATTTTTTCTCATGTTATGCATTTATAATTAAAATTCCACTTTTTTCATGTATTTAACTTAACAATGTTATAAGCAAATTTTTCTCAGCTTATGTATTTGCAAGCTAAAAATTGCGTTCTTCTTGTGGAATATACTTAAAATAACTTAGCAATAATTCCTTGCTATAAGTCAATAACAACTGATAATATGCTAAGGAAAGTTAATAACAATAAAACTACTGGATTTTTATTGAAGCATCTGAAAAAAGTTAACAAATTTGTCATTAATAGTTTTTTACGCTAAAAAACAAAGTTCAAGTGCTGAAAAATGTCCAAATAATGCATTTTTTAATTAAGTTTCTTTAAACAATTATCAAATGTTAGCAATTTATAATGAGGAATCTTGGCTAAATAACTGACTGTTAAGTCCGTGAAAGAAGTGGAATTTTATAGGTTGAATTAGAGCCAGTCTATTTAAATTCTTCCATTTTCCAATAAAGAAGAAGGTAATAATCCAAAACAATAAGACATTTCTAAAAATTACGCCAATTTCATAAATAAAGTAAATAATTAATATTTCGATTTTTTGAAATCTCAATAGTATTCATAGGCAGCCCTGCAGATTAGAAAAAATCTTTGCTTAATGTCTCTCTTTAAAAATTTCTTGAAGATCGAAATGAAATCTAGTTTCTTATGAAAAATTTTTGTGTACTAAAAAGGGAGACCAAAAACTTCACAAATCAAAAATAGACTTCGAGACTACCTGTTTTTTCAGCTCATTAGAGACACATGTCCAATGAATGTACAACAAATAAGAAAATAAGGGGAGAAAAAAAAGAGTCAACCAAAAAAACCTCATACTCTTTCTTTTCTCCGTCTTTTTTATACTACTAGGGACCAACATGTTTCGAAGCCAATTTAAACTACCTCACCAGGGGTAGTTTATAGAAAAAATACAGTTATAAATAATGAAACGTATATAAATTGAATTCAAATATTACCTGAAAATAAAAATTAAAAAAATTTTATCAACAAATGTTGTTTAGTCAATCTTTCCATTTCCTTATTAAAATCAAAAATCTTTAAGATCGAAATGAAATCCTCTTTCTTATGAAAATTTTATTGTTCAAATATGGAAAACACCAGAAAGTTCTGTGTATCTGGGTTCGGCAAGCTTTTTAACAATATTCAAGAAAGACTTCTTAAATTTGTTAGTATTCTCAGACAAAGTTTCTTCGTTTCCTTTTTTTTGTCAAAGTCTTTATAAATACATCAGATTTCGAAAATTTCTTTAGGCAATTATCGTTTACAATAAAAATTATTTATTGTCGTCGAAATGTCCTTAAAAATTTAGAAGTAAGTTTTTTAGAGTTGATTGCGTCAAATGAAACATGTTTGCACGTCCCAAAAAAGCCAAATAGTATATTCGTTAATTAAGATTGTTTAAGAAATTATCCATTTTTATTGGATGACCAAATATGATACTTAGATTTCATTTCAGGTAATAGGTGATCGATTTAGTAGAAAAAACTCTATTATTCCATCATAAAACCCTGATATGGATCATTATTTATAAAACTTGCTCACGAAGTGAGAAATTATTTATGAACATTCATTAATTCAGCCAAAAAACTCTTTTTGTCCATGAACTGTTTAAATTTAGTTCGAATCAAGTGACGAATCACTGCCAAACCCCACGAAACCATTTTCATCGACTTATTTCTTTATAACAAATTCAATAAATTTTTAAACATTTGCGTTGTTATGTAATGTCTTTTTTGGATAGTTGCTAAACGTTTCCTGAGTATTCTTGAATGAACTCAAGTATTTATTAAAAATGGGTGCACTTTTGAATTCAACATTTTTTTTGTTAATAAACAGAAATTTTTTTTATCTCCATTATGACATTTCGATGCGGAATCATATTGATTTTAATTTTTACGAAAAAAATCATTTTGGATCATAATTGTTTTCTGAAAATCAATTTGTCCACGGACGTTTTTTTCCCCCAATGTGCGCTGTGCCAGACAGGCGCAGTAGCTCTACATGCCAAAGTCGGAATCTCTGAATCCGCCATTTGCACAGCTGTTTGCAATACTACGACGCCTCGACATGACTATATCGGTTTTTAATCTTCAAATTTTACATATATTCCAATCTGTATTGAATAAAATTAAATCGAATTAATGAAAAAAATGCAGTGAAAGGTTTTTATTCAAGTGTAAAGTAAATTTATCGTCTACACAAGACAAAAAAGTGATTCCACAAGCATGTTCTAATGAACATGCTTTGTATTTTTCGGAGTACGATTTTTTCTTCAAGTACTTTTGAAAATGCAAGTCATACGAGTAAATGAGTATGTGTGAGATTCAATCGCGATGCGGTCGTGTACGTGAAATTTACAGCCAATAAAGATTTATGAATTTTGAGGTTAGGGCCAGGGCACTGCTTCTTCAAGGGCGCAGTCACCTACATGGAGACTACTTTATAATAATTAAAATATTATGAGAGCCTTAATATTTCTAATTTTCTATTATTTATGTGCAGTAGTAATGATTATTTGTTAAGAAAACTTGAATTATTTGAATTGAAATTTTCACTTTTTCGAAAAAATGCATGCTTTACGATACATGCGCATTAGACTTGGAAAAATTTAATGAAGGATTAAAGAGACTCTAAAGAGGATCTCACTAAGTCCTCTGTTGATCCTCGAAACATGCAGAATTGGATATTTTCGCATATTTCGAAGAATAACAGAGAACTTGGATTGCGTTAAAATAAATTCTCAATTGTTCCTCGTAAAGTCTTTGAGGCTAGAGAATTTATAGGATTGAAGGAGGATCCATATTTTGACTCTGAAAGATATTAAGAGAGATTGACAGAAGAATCCAAGGTTTTGATGAGCTGAGTTGATGATGAGTTCTGTAAAAAGTTGTTTTGCAGTTATGTAGGCGGTTGAATAGTTATAACAAGGTGAACGGAAAGGGATAATAATGAGGAAGACTTCATAACTGTGGCTATTAACGACATTAAAAGGTCCTGAGGTAAATTAATTTCCTCTAAGCACGATCGAAACGAATTCGAGTCTGGTCGAATGGAAATCGTGACGAGAGCATAATGACTGTGATCTGAGAAGTCGCGGGCATCAAAGACTCATTGTATTTCATCGAAAAGACCCTCGGATGAAGGTGATAGAACAGAAAAATGAAAAAAAAAGGGAAGAAACCATTGAGAGTCGAGCGTCACCTGTGCTTTGGCGATAATGTCTGCGGCTATATCACGAAACAACAATCTTCTCATAGTATCTCAGAGAGCAGACAGACAAGAGAAGTTGCACCCCCATAGGAAAGTCTAGCACCATAGATATGTATTGTGTATATGGTAGTGTGGCGCTCGACAAGAGCATCTTATGTGTTCAGGCAAATTGTACCATAATTCTATTTGAGTCTCGTTCTCATGATTACTATGTAGTACTGTTATTATACATACGATGTCGTCACAATCTTCAGCCCAATAAGAAAACTAGCACCACTGGCGCCCTCCATCGCTTGCGCCGCCCATCTAGTCATTACGTTTTTTGTGCATTTCGACGTCACATCTTCGCTGTCGCGTGTGTGGTTTTATTTTCGATATTTAATATGAATTTGAGTTTGTGAAGTGGTATATTTGATTTCTAACGATGGGAAGGCACTCTAAGAGAAAGAGGAACCATTATGAAGACGATCTCGACAAGTTATGTCGTAAAGTTCGGAGATTGGCAAAGCGACGCCGTCGTCGCTCTAGCAGTTCGTCCACAGTTCACAGTTTGAACAACAATCCTCACAGACGATATTACGAGCAGGAGGCTTATTGTGAGCCCGTTTCTGATTATGAGCCCGGTTATGACAATGGTCCAGTGGGAAATGAATTTTCAGAAATGTTTAGACATGTGAAGTGTGCAGTGAACTTGAGCGTGATTTAGGTTACTGTGCAAGGGGCTCGTAATGTGGGTTTGCACCGTTGTTAATGCGGATGCACATAACCTCCTTACATTGTTTCAGGTATGTGAGGTTCTTCGGAGGAATTGCATCATGACAAATCCGATAAAGATGAGAATGACGAGAAAGCAGATGATGAAAAAGAATTATCTTCTGCGCAAAATCCAGTTCCTGAGGACGCTAACGCGTCGGCTTTAGATGAAGATACGGTTAAATTGCTAGGAGATGAAATTGTTACTCCTGAAAAAACGATCTCGTGGCATTCCGAGCTTTCGACTCGAGTGACACATTGGGTACAGCAGGGCCTAAAGAAGGAGGAAAAGACTGAGTTGCTGGCAGTGTATCCTCGAAAGGGTAATGTACATTTGGAGGCACCAGGGCTCAATCCGGAGATTGAAGCTTCGATAAATGACTCAGTCAAAAAGCGAGACAAGTATTTTTTGTTTGATCAGAATATCGCTGGCGCAGCTATTTCAGCGATCAGGTCAACCCTTGAAATGCTGCTGGTGAAGACTGAGCTAGACAAAGACGACCGTGAGAGATTAATAAATTATCAATTGGACGCAGTTAAACTTGCTGCTGAGGTGTATCATCAGGCAACTAAAGATTGTAAAGTATTTATTTGTCCGAGTTTTGATAAAAATGC
>JAUMHM010000016.1:37885150-37895752 GCA_032362435.1 Melikaiella ostensackeni | reverse complement strand
CGGCGCAAGCGATGGAGGGCGCCAGTGGTGCTAGTTTTCTTATTGGGCTGAAGATTGTGACGACATCGTATGTATAACAACAGTACTACATAGTAATCATTTCGAACGAGACTCTTCATATAATTTTAATCGAACATCACAACAGGTAAGTTCGTTTGATTAAACAATAATATTAGATAAACGGCGCATCACTAGATAGTGTGTGCTTGTATATGGTTTACATAAGCGACACTGAACCCTCATTTCTAGCGCATTTTTCCGCGATGAAAACCGCGGTGCGGCCGCAAACGAATAAGAGCTGTACGTGTAGTGCTAGTAACATCCAGTTTCAACTTTGAGATCATATTTTTTTCTAGAAACTATTTTTATAGATGAATTTTTCTCACATTTCAGAAATACATACTACTGATGTATAAACATCTCGGACCTCGATATGGAGAGTTAGGCCTGACCCAGAGCGTTAAGTGCTTTGCTGGGTGACGATATAAGAAAATCGTCGCATCTCTCGGGATCGTTTATATTATTAAAATCTTCGACATAATGAAATCCTTATGCGAAGAAATGAGTGTGCTTCTCGGTCCAACTGATCAGCCACGCTTATGTTATAATGAAGTCCAACTTTGATTGTTCACATAACTTCTGATTCAGTATGTTTCACATTCATCCAACGATTCTGAAACAGAACGTCATCTTGATTGAAAATTTTGTGCATCACATTTTGGTTCAATCAACTTGTGAGAGCATTTACCTTGGTAGTTTGTAAAATGTATAAAGAATTGAAAAAGAATATCAAGTTTTATTCTCTGCTGAGTTTAGACATGCCTTGCGTTTCTCTTTTGATTTAACAGGTGACCAAACATTGCTCAAGCAGGTCCCTTTCTCGCTGGTATTTGTCTCACAGGTCTTTGTATCTCAGATCCAAATAACATTCTCAAAGGATATGACCACTATTATGATAACCAATACCGTCGACGTAGTTACGATTCCAGGGACGATAATTATGGATATGTTTACAGCGATAACAGTGATTACAGCAGGTTTACCGCTTTGCC
This sequence comes from Melikaiella ostensackeni, assembly GCA_032362435.1. Lineage (NCBI taxonomy): Eukaryota > Metazoa > Arthropoda > Insecta > Hymenoptera > Cynipidae > Melikaiella > Melikaiella ostensackeni. The sequence goes on along the minus strand of JAUMHM010000016.1, from coordinate 37,894,700 downwards.
TAAAAGTAAACGTTCCCTCAGCCGAAGTTATTCTCCTACTATTCGAGATATTCGTGACAATTCTGGGCAAAGGACACGTCAAAAGATGTGGGTCAGCTTCTAGGAAAATCATTGTTGACAGAGGTACCAAAACAGAATAGTAAAGATTCAGCTCCTGAAAACAATATGTCAAACACAAACTTAAAGGTTTCTGAGAAAAATACAGTAGCACTGGAGCATCAACTAGACGATGTCCAAAAAATTATTGGAGAGAAAATTATTATTAAGAGCTTTTCCTTCACCGGAAAACTGTATTTTTATAGACCTTCCTACACTAAATTTAGGGGTTAAAGCAGCTTTAGATAAGACGATTGATAAGAGAGATGAAAGAATCGTAGTAAAACAAGGAAGGATATAGATCTTGTACTAAAATTGAATCCTTCGGGAAAATATGATATTTAGAACCTCTTAATAATCTCATGAGACTATTGACGAATCTGCAACATGAGGAAACAGCGATTCGTAGAAGTTTGATTTTGATAAATATAAAAGCACCCTTTAAGGATACGCTTGAGGACCAACAGACTGACCAATGGTTGTTCATAAAGTATCTCGCCGAAAAATTAAAGGCTGCCAAAGCTTTACAACAGTCGACAAAGGATTGGAAAGCGGCCTCAAAATCACAATCGGAAAAGGAAAAAATTTAAAAAAACTACAGTGGCCCGCCTCATCGAAATCAATATAAGCCGAATTACCCATCGAGGGAGGGAGGCAGATACTATATTACGGTCGGGGTCACAAGTCATCTCTTCGAGGCAGGATCCAGTTTCAGAAGCAAGATCAGAGGTATGATCAGACACATATGACGAAGAAACACTAAGGTTGAGTCGTTTGGCTGAAAGATTAGCTCCGTTTTGGCTGAAATGTGTCAAAGGGTCTTTCCAAGAACAACAACTAATTCATGAAAAAAATGATGTTACTAAACAAGGGTGCCTTGGAAAGGTGTGAACCTGTTTCAGGCCAATTTGTTTTAAACATTTTTCTTGTGCTGAAACCAGATGGATCACAACGGCTTATTTTGAATCTGAAACGACTTAACAACCTCAAAATATGATTAAGTGCACTTGAAATGTTTTAAGAGAGAAAAGTTCTCAGCACTCAAGGCCAATGCTGGTGATTTCGAAAAGCAATGATACTCTCTGATGATTTACAAGTAGATTTTGATTGGTGGGAATCGTACATCAATGAAGCAATATGTTCTATTACGCAGTTTAAACCAGTAATCGAAATTTTTTTAGGCGTATTGCGCTCTGAATGGGATGTATATTGCAATGGTCGGCGGACGTATGGTCATTGGAACGAAGATGAACAACGTGATCAAATCAATTATCTGAAATTATTATCAGCCTTCTTCGGTTTTAAGTGTTTTGCAGGCGATCTAAGGAACTGTGATGTATTATTAAAGATCAATAATACGCCCACCATCGCCTATATAAACAAAATGGACGGTGCTCAATACCTGAAACTATGTAATTTTGCCAAGCACATTTGGGAGTGGTGTGAACTGAGGAAGATTTGGATCTTTGCATCCTACATTCGCTCTAAGGATAATGTTGTAGTCGATTTTGAATCTAGGCATCTTGAAACACAACTGGAGTATCCTTTATTACCCTCTGCCTTCCAGAATTTAGTAAGCAAGTTTAGCTTGTCAGACATAGACTTGTTTGCAACAAGAACAAATGCGAAATGCAAATGTTATGTTTCTTGGGTAGAGAACTCTGGGTCAATGACGGTCGAGGCATACACTTTGGATTTGAATGATTATTTTTTCTATGCCTTTCCACCATTCGCAATCATTTTACTCATATTACGAAAGATTCAAGCCGAAGGTTCAAGAGGTATTGTTGTGGTGCCATATTGGCCAGCTCAGGCCTCGTTTCCCGTCTTCACTTCCATGTTAGATTGTGAAATAGTTTATTTTAGACCAAATATTAAAATTTTACGTTCTCTCAATAGGCAGTAGCATCCACTTTGAAAGAGAATTACCCTAGTTGCAGGCACGCTCTCCGGGAGGCTCTAAAAAGAAGAAATGTACATGATGAAGCAGTAACCATTGTGTTGCTTTCATTGTCAGACTCTTCCATTAAACGCTATCGCCTGAATAACGTTAACAAGTATGAATTCGATGTATGCAATGTTCTTAAAATGTTCACTAAAGATTTCCAGAAAGGTGTCTCCCATGGCACTCTCAACAGTTGTCGATCAGCAACTACTCTATTACATAGACCAGAATTAGGCTTAGATCCTGGAATAAAAAAGCTATTTACGAATATTGCTTAGTTGAGACCAGGGGAACCTAAATATGAGGCAACTTGGGATCAACTTGTTTTAAATCATGTCACTCAATGGGGCCCTAAGGAAAAACTTTCATTAGAAAAATATATTCTGAAGCTTACAAACGCTTACCCTCATTAATATAAAAAATGTTGAGAAGAATGCTGCTTTTATTGGAATCAAGATTCCAGACAGGATTAAAATATCCAAATTGAACAAAATGCAGTCAAGTCCTTTTTATTATTCCTTATTATTATTATTATTATATTATTATTATTATATTATTATAATATTATTATTATTACTATATATGTCCTTATTATTTTTTATTATACTGACAATAATATAATTTGTCAGGCCTCAAGATTGAATGAATATTTAAACAGGACCATGATTTTGCGTGGTACTGAAACACAGATGTTCAAAGCTTTCAAGAAACCTCACAATAATGTCTCTACTCGGACATTGAGACACTGTATAAAGAAAACCCTCAAGAATAGTGGAGTTGATACCAATATTTTTGAAGCCTATAGTACTCAACATCTTTTAACGTCTATAACCAAAAGAAGTGGAGTTAGTATTCATATTATAAAAAAAAACTGAACGCTGGGCAGAAGAGTCATCGAATTTAGCGAAGTTTTTCGACCGTAATATCATGAGAAACTAGGAAAAATTTCCAAAAACTGTCAGTAATATTCTATATCTTAACCTTATAACTATTCTTGTGCTTTCTTTTTATGCAATAAAAAGTGGTTCATAAACATTGCTTCTACATGTCTTACCCTGCCGTAACGTAATTCAGAGAACTACAGTTTGATCTTGAGGAAGAGGCGCAAAATACAATTATAATAGAACCTCACTCAAGGTAAGTTCGGTTAATCATCAAAATCTTTGCAAAATTTTCATGAAAGCACAAAAGATTGGTTGAAATCTTTGTAAAATCTTTGAAACCTTTCTGAAATCTTTGACATTTTTGTGAATTTTTTTATTTATGTAAGATTTTCGATTAAAATAACGTTTACTTAGCACCTTTAGATTATTCTTCAATCTCACTAGGTAATAAGATTTTTTTATCATCAATTCATGGAATATTTCAGTATGTTTCTTGCCGTAGAATACGATCCTAAAGGCGAAAATGTTCTATTTCTTCGCGTTTTCCAGAAAAACAGGTTTAAGAAGTGAAAAACCCTTTTTTGGCTGTTTCTGAAACATTGTATTAAAGAAACCAAAAATGTTAAAAGTTTCTAAGCGGGCTTGAATTGAAGTCTGATGCATGTACTATGACACTATCTTTTCAAAAGGTCAAGAACTTTATCAAGATTTTGTGTAGCGCACGTTCTTGCACTTGCATGCGCCGCCCGAGCCTTCAACGTCGACTGTTTACCATGCTGGCTCTCATGGTGCTGATTGCTAAAAAATTTTAAAATTCGATGAATATCTTGACAGTAATAAATAAACATCAATTATCAGGTAACAAAACTTATGATTTAACTTAATGTTGTGGTTATAATATCAGAAAAAGGCTGGACGGCGTTAAGACGCAGCATCTTTTAGCTGAAGAGAAATTGTAACTGAATCTTTGAGTAAAAGAAAATGACATGAAGTCATGGTGATTGTTATTTTTGTATGGTAAATATATCTAAGTACAGGAAGCGCATTGACAGAAACAAGATTGTTCATCCTGACATATTATCATCTGCTGATCCAGTACCTCATAACGAAGAACTGACCATTCCTATTTCACCCTACTCAGATGTAACTGATGACAGTTCACCTTTTGATGTCTCGAATACAGAAGAATTTGATGATGATAAACCAGACTTCAACAATTCTCCAGACGTCGGCAATTCTTCAGATTTCGACAATTCTCCTGACTTTGATAATTCTTCATACTTTCCTAACTAAAACGAACTAGATGATTTAGTGAGGGACGTAGGTCTGACTAAGAGCAAAGCAGAAACGTTGGCAGAAACATTTATTGGAGCCTAGTTGTGAGATTTCTCTATACAGAAAAGGCATGTAACTTTTTCATCTTTCTTGCAAGTTTGGAAAACCAACCGCTTGTGTTAGCGTTCTGACGTAAATGAACTTTTTGGTGAAATAGGAATTTCGTACAACTCTTCCGACTGGCGTCCATTCATTAACAGTTCAACAAAAAATCTCAAAGCCGTTTTGCTTCCTATTGAAAAACCAACTTCTTACGACTTTCGTAGGTCATTTATGTCACATGAAAGAAGACTATAAAAACGTCAAATATTTGATGCTCAAAATCGACTATGTACACCTTAATTGGGATGTGTGTGAAGATTTCAAGATGCTGGGGGTTTCACTTGGCTTACATGGGGGCTACACTAAATATTCATGTTTTCTTTGCTTGTGGGATGGTAGAGCTGATGCCCAATATTATATCAGGAGACAGTGATCACCTAGAAGCGGGTTAATTCCTGGTTCAGACGTGCTTTACAATCCTCTTGTCTCCTGAAAAAAAGTTTTGCCTCCACTACTTCATGTTTTTCATTTTAAAACCTTTTATTTATTCAATGTATCAGGAAAATAAGGTTGAGCAAAACCCATAAATTTATATTCATCTTACGAAGTATATTAGAAAAGTAACTTATAACTAACTTTTGTACATATATACACGGAGTTCATTGTATCAGCAGGTGGTATGGCAGTCTACATTTAAGTTTGAACGGTGATGTTTCTTTCGTGTAAATTTTAAAATCTTTAAGCGCTTCAATATCAGCTATTCTGTTATCATAAAATTTCTTGGTATGAGTATGGATATCTTTGCTAATTTCGATGACATTGATTCTTTTCCTAATCCGTACTTTACTTTCTTTTGGATTCGCATTTGACATCATTCTTAGCAACTTATTTTCTAATACTGTAATTTTGTCAAGATTTAATTTACAGGCACTGCTCCAGATAGGAGCCGCATACAGTATTATCGGCTCAATGAACGCTTCATAAATAGTGACTTTATTTTTAATAGATAATTTACTTCCTCTATTTTCACATAAAGTTGGGACTTATGAGCCACTTTGTAAAAGCATCAAGTATTGAAAGTGATGCTATCCAGCATATATGCTCTATGTTCCTCTTTGACATAGTCAAAGGTGGAATATTTGTTGGACCGCAGGTAAAAAGAATGTCAGAATGCAAGGAGTTGTAAGAAAAAACGTCTTCAACAAAAAAAAGTGCTTGGCAAGCATTGCGCCTTGTCATAACTACATTTTATGGAAACAAAAAGTCATAAAATCATAAAAAAACATACAAAACTTAATGAAAACGAGCAGGAAACGTGGCTGTAGAATGTCCTTGAAGTTACACTATTTGAAGTCTCACCTAGATCTCTTCCCTGAAAATTTGGGAGGCATAAGTGAAGAGTATGCTGAACGTTTTCACCAGGATATCATGCAAATGGAAAATAGGTATCAAGGAAGATGGCATGGCGCCATGATGGGTGACTACATCTGGAATTTAATTCGAAGTGAAGACAAGTCACACAAACGAGAATCTCGTTCGAATATTCATTTTGAAAACAAACATTTATATGTTCCATGATTTCTTCTTACATGCATAATATTCATAATGTATCATTTCATCAAATTTTCAATATTTGTGATGTATTATTTCATTTTGTTCATAAAAAAATGCATATACTCACAGCAATATAATTTTTTCATTTTTTATTTGATACTCGACATTAAATCTTGAACATCCCCGAGAATATTGATGCTACGAAAAAAAAGTTTAGTTTCAGAATCAGCGCTTCAAAATACATGAAGAAGTACCATAAAATCGAATAAACACAAATTTTATAAAATTTTGTAACTAAGTGATCTTTTGAATTCTTTGTGGAATCTTTTGAAAGTGCAAAAGATTTCTTGAAATCTCAAGGCTCTAATGTATCTTTTCTAAATTGTATGGAAAAGAAATTAAATAAAATAACTTTATATGAGTAGAACTGTTAACTCTCATTTTTAAATTTTGTTACACTAATGTGGTACATTTTCTTCATAACCTAAATACTTCTTCCTTTTTTCACCTTTAATATAATGTACAAAGAAAAGTTTCATTTTATAATTTTGTAACATTTTCGTCACATTTTACAGTAAATATCAGTCAAACTTTTCACAAAAATTATAAAATTGATAGATTGAAGTTGCATCATCCGAATCTAATTTAGTTATTGTTTGATGAGAAGACTAGTTTGAAGAAAGAAAATGTACTGAATTATTAAGAGTGAAAGAAGAGAAAAAATTTTACTTTGAGGGTAGAAATTTCGACATTGGTTTAATTCAATTTTTTTATAACATTTACACTTAAAAGTCTTATTTCATTTTAATATAATTCAGAAAAGATACTTCACAATGAAGTTTTACCGTCGTAAAGAGTGACTTTAAGCAAAATCGGAGTGCATTTGTATAAAGAATCAAAACATTGGTATTTTCTTTGTTCGCACAATAATTTATTTCACTTCTCAATGTGTAGCTAAACCAAGTTTGAATAATATTTCAGTACTAATGAGATTTTTTAAATCAATAATGATATTCAAGTATCTCACGAAAATTTGAAAATCAAAATGAAAATAATTGACTGGGCCCCTTTTTGAAAAGTAAAATCGATTTTTGCGTTTAATTAATACGAAATGGAAGAATCGACCTTAAATATCGTAGTAAAAGCTGAGTGACATTTTTTTATACGTGTTTATGGCATGAAAAAATATGCATTAAAGAACGTAGTAAATGCTGTTTAATTTTTTTTTCAATGCGCTTGCGGTCGGCTCAAAAGTAGGTTTTATGTTTATCTAAAATATCATAAAAGAGAATTCTCAAGAGAGTTTTTCTTCCTACCAATTAATTATTTAAACACGAAAATCTACTTTTTTCAACAAGGGCAATATTTGTGGAATATCAAAAAATCATAGTCAATTAGAAAATCATGTGATGAAAAATTTAAAGCAGCAATTATCATGATTTTTAAGGTAACGTTTTCATTTTGTATTTATTAAACACGAATGTCGACATTTTACCAAAAAGGCTTCGTAGATTATTTTAATTTTTTATCTTGCAATAGAATATTCATGAGATGAATGAAATAGTTCAGTGGAAAAATTTTTGAGGTAACGTTCACCATATCTTTTTAAGTCAAATGTTTTGAAATTATTCTAAATAAACATAAAAATCAACATTGTTAAAGAAGGGAGAGTATTACATACCAAATTCAAGCTGGAAGATACATTTCAAAGATGGCGATGCCATCACATGAATTATATTAACTATTCATCCTATATTTTATACTTCTTTAACATATTGATATTTTATTCAAATGGTACTTTTCTGGTACGAAGTGAATATTGAAATCTTAAGCCTTTCTAATGGGTTATAGGAGGACATTGTGTATAAATTCGTGAATCAATAATCCAAGACTCTGATTTCAAAACATTCTTCAATTTATAAATTGATTATATTGTAATATATTATAAAAATTGTACGAGCTCCACCCTATGTCATATTTAACATGCAACTGTGACAGTCATTGCTGCCAAGTATCACAGAGAAAAAAAAACTACGAATAATTTTATTCAATTATGTTGATAAAAGGCGTGAACTTGCTTACTTATTTAAAAGTTGTTTGGTTGGTGTCACTTATTTACTAGTGCTCGCAACCAAAATCAGAAAAATACTTTGATATGCAAGCCTAACCTGTCAACAATTTATTCACCTCGTACCGAATGACAATCCTCATAAGAATACTTGAAATATACTTTTGTTTGAAATTAAGTGAATCATTCATTAGATATTTTCAAATCCAAGAGCTTAACGAATCGAAAGAACTAGTAAAAAAATAGTGAAAGCAATTTAATTCCTTGAAAAATAATAATCCGTCAGCGGACAAAATTTTCATTGCCATTTCCAAAACACATTTTCTAATTTTACAATTAAAAAACAAAGCAAGTACGTGGTGCAAGGTCTGATTATAAAAATCGTTTTCAATATTGCTACTTATCAAAAAATGCTACAAAACTTTTGCCTGGAAATCCAGACATTTTGTTCCATCACACTGGAACTCCACTATAGAGACCGTATCAGAGGTACCCTTAATGGCCTTCGTTCTATCTCGGGGCACTCCAAACCATAAACAATCAGGGCCGTATGAACCATTTCTGTTGGAGTTTTGTCTTAAAAAAATATTTTTTTTTTGTAGTTTTGCCATTTTGGTTTTATAATATCATAATGAAAGTGAAAATCTTTGTGCTCAAACATCAAACTTTATCAAAGTACTGATTTTTGAGTATGTATATACATATATCAAGGTGGCCATTTTAATCTGCCCGCTTTTTTCATACACTCCTGCGTTGTTGTGGAGACACTGCCGCTGACCTCACAGAGCCTTTATTTCTCACATCGTGGACCCCTTTTCTTTTATAACAGGGGAATTTATAGTGGGGTTCCAGTGTATTCAGCTCGTGCTGGTATCCACTTCGTAATGGTTTCACCTGCTGAATTTACGTTTATCTATGATTTTACGTACATTTTAAAATTTAAAGTGTAACATTTTTAAGCATTCTTTTTTTCCTGTGATGTTTCTCTTGAAAACCAAACTATTTATTGAAAATTTAATGCTTTGGGGTATAGTTAAAGTGTCACGAACTACGAACATGTAAATTGTTTCATTTTCTTGAATCTCAAAATTCAGTCAAACCTTTTTTCGTTAAATAACAAATGTAGTACAGATCAAAGATCTCTGGTACGTGTTTGACAGTTATCGGGTGGTCAGATGTAGCGGTGGTGGGTACTTGAGGATTAAGATTGTGAGACGGATATGGGTACTGGAATGTGACAAAAAAGGTAGTGGATCGTGCGATGATATAGTGCAAGTGAAGGTGTGAATGTGGAAGTGATTTTGAAAGAGCAAATCAGCTCTGAAAATACAGCACATGGAGGTTTTGAGGTTAGGGTGTAGCATCGGAGGGAGGCGAAACAAATTGAGAAGCGCAAGCGCAAAGTGCTAGGTGTACGAAGTTGACTAGAACAGTGGACTGGCTTGACTGATAAAAAGACAAGAAGGAGAGAAACGAAAGAAGAGAGAAGAATGTGCGCAGTTATGGGTGAAGCCAAAGAGGGAAAGAAGTATACCATCTTGATCAAAAAGTTTTAGGACTTTATTTTTAAAATCAAAAATACAACTTTATTCATCATAATCGATATTGTCCCCTTCAAAGTACTCC
>JAUMHM010000016.1:37853574-37872573 GCA_032362435.1 Melikaiella ostensackeni | reverse complement strand
AACATTTTACTCCTTTCGCAAAGGAGTAGATCGTTTGTCCTATTTCCAGGCAACCCTCTGTCTCTCGGAGGTTACAACAGCCCCCCCCCCCACTGAAATCATCAAAATTGAAAGTATGAAATACGAGTTTTCACATATGTTTTGCCTTCAGCGTTTTATTGGATGGTGATGATTTCAATCTTCTATTCGACATAAGGTTCCTTCTTGTATTCTTCTCTATTGTTTTTATGTGTTTTTATTCGTCTTGTTAAAAGTCCATATCGCTGATAGTGGCCAACTCGGTTTCGGTGTCCAGAATCGATACGCTTCCCACAGCTCCCTTGTTTCTGTTGAAAGGGATGTCCATGGTTCTTCTACACATTCTCCAATTATTGCCTTTGCTTCATTCTTTTTTGCCAGTTGCGCTTTCCTTTTCATCGCCTCTGAGTATGCCTTCCTGATCTCAGGTAGAAAATCTTTCGTCTTTGTCATATTCATATTCTTTGCATCAATGAGTTGATGGTTAACTCTCGGAAGATTCCTCCTTCGATGGCAACCATCTTGTCTGGAGTCGGTGGAAATTTGGCTGCTTGTTATTTGCCATTTTCTTCTGCTGCTGGTCCTGAATGGTTCTGAATGGTCCTGGCTGGGACCCGCCATTGCCTCCTCTTTGGGTTCAAAAGCTTCTTCCGCCGTTTGATTTTCCTCATCTGCCGTTCGTACTCCTCTCTCATGAACTTCCTTTACAAATCTCGGCGCACATACTTCTGAGACGGTAGTACCTTCCGGTTTCACCGCTTTTTTCTTTGTGGCCAACTTCGCATTGAATGCTCACGTTGAAATGAACATCAAGGATCTCTCATTGGGTCGCTGCGTCTGGTATCTTTACAGTTTGCTGTCCGCTTCAATACTGACCTTCCTCAGGCTGTGGATGGTCTTCTAGCTCTTCGGGTTCCGTTGCCATGGCATTTTCCTCATCTCTTCTATAATTTTCTTTTCGGTGATATTTCTTGAAGTCATTCGCATGGTACTGTCCCCTCTCTTTTTCATTATCGACGCCTTGTAAGACGTAAACGTTTGTGGCAATTTGTTTCTTGATTCTGTAGCGGCCTTCATATAGTGGCAAGAATTATTGCCACTACACCTGTGGCAGTGTGTGACATATTGCAAGCCTTAGCCAATACCCACTCCCCTAATGTTAAGGTAACAACCCAATTTGTTCCGATTGAGCCGTCCCAATTTCTTTTCACGTTTCTTCTTGATGCGTTCTCATTATACCATAATTAACTCTCGTTGATTGGACTGTAGATTGGGCGGGGTTTGCAGCAGGAGGTCCGTTCACCATCTTTTAGGTTTCTTTCCCCATAACGCCTCACAAGGTGTGATTTCTATAGTGTCATGATATGATTCGTTGAGAATGATCTTCACATTTTCGAGCTTTGCGAACCATGGCCCATGTTTATCTCTCGGTAGGAGGGTTCTAAAATGTCTTGCCCGTTCACGGTTGACTCCCTCCACCATGTTGGCTTGTGGGTAGTGAATCGATGTTAAGATCATTTGTATTTTACGATCATTTAGAGCCGGGCTCCACTTATGACTGTTGAATTGGGTCCCCTTATCCGGAAGTACTCTACGTGGTCGTCCAATCGCGTCTATGAATTTGTCGAGTTTTTTTATAGCTATCTCACTTGTCGCTTTCCGGATGGGATGGATTTTCGTGAATTTCGTGAATATATCTATCATTACAAGGAAATGTTTGTACCCATATTCTATTCTAGGTAACGGGCCAAATAAATCAATGGATATGAGTTCTAATGGTTCCTGAGGCAGCACCGGTTCTTGTAATGCTTGTGAGGCCTGCGTGGGGATTTTATTTCGCTGACATGGATCGCAGGTTGTTAGCGTTTGTCGTGTGATTTTTGCCATACGTGGGGAGTATAATTATTCCTTAAGGATCCTATAAGTTTTCTCCGCTCCTGGATGCCCATATGATGTGTGACATCTAAGTATGGAAAAGTAAGCATTTTTGTATCGAGATCGATGCTGGTTCGATGCTTGCCCAATACGTCGAATCCTATTATGCAGGTACGTGAGAGGCGTTGCACGAACAAAAATGCTATTTGTGTTACGATACTAGGCAGTTGTATGTCAGCGTAGATTTGTTTGCTGAGGCGTACCGCCTTGCTGCCCACTGATCCTGTTGCGGCTACACCTGTTAATGGTAGAGCTAGGACAGTGGCTGGATCGCTCTTGATTGGCAGTGAGAAATCCTTCGGAGACACAGGTAATTTCCGCCCTCTTGTCAATCAACGCCTTCGTAACAATGCCTGCAATTTGAATATTTGCAGTGTAGCATTTTGATCTCGGTTTTGGTGTCGCTTCATTTGTTTCCTCGACGAGATCTTCTCTTTTGTTGGTAAGTACCTGTAAACTGGAATTCCAATATAAGTCCGACTTTGGTTCTTGCCTTAAATGGCCTGGGACATATATCCGTGGGACTCGAATGTCAACAATCAGGGCCGTATGAATCATTTTTATTTGATTTTCTTCCGCATCAAATAATATTTATTCAATTTCTTTAAGCGTTCGTTTGTTTTGAAGGATAAACGCTGCCTCTTGTTTTCCTGCGATATTTTTGTAACACATAACGTAGACACTGTAAGCGAATGAAGCGAAGTGCGAACCGTGTAAACTGAGGAAACTATGCGCTTGTGTATAGCCCGCTTCGTTAGTGCGGTACTGGACGAGTTTGCTGGCTTTAGAGTCAAGCTCTCTTTACCCCGTCGTCCCATAGTCATCGAAGGAAATTCTCGGAAAGACATATCGCAGACAGACTTATTAGAAACTTTCAGTGCATAAGTTTGTTATTCTTAAATTGAAGATTTCACTGCTAATTGTTTATTTTTGATTCATCAGTGTTCCTCGTACCTCTTAATTGAATGCAATTCAATTAATTTTGTTCAAATAATTGCTTAACAAGGCACACTTTTTATTCAAAATCTGTAACCAGATAATGATCGTATGAAAGATCATAACTGGAAAACCTTGTATGGATCTATAATAGTAGTCAGGCTTACCGACTGGCGTTATAGAACACATTCTGTAAGAACATATATAATGGCTCATACACGAGTAGATGTTACATGGCATGAAGAAGGAATTGGATAATTGCGAACGCTTGAACCCGGGCCATGTAATCCACGGTTAACCATGGGAATTGCAAGAATGCTGCGCTTTTCGACCGTGAAATCACGTTTCTCATATCAAGTTACGCAGCATGAACTTCATACTTCTACTTCAAAAAAGGAGATTCCTTAAATATCACCAACTTCCTACCATTTTATTTTACATCATTACATTTTCATAAAAATACTTTCCAATTCTCACCTTTACCCTATCTGTCTGTCTGTACCTCTTTCTACAAATTTCTCTATTTTTTATGCAAAAGAGACACTAACAAACTATACATAATTGAGACTATTCTTTCATTGCTCAAGTAACATTTTCGATAATTTGGATTCACATACATCCAAATGGATTTGCAAGAAATAAATAATTCGTAGAAATTGGCTTTGATGGAGTGCATTATCTTCCGTTCAGATCACGAAGGATGGATCGTGTCACGAAAGATTTCTCCTCTTTTGGCGTTTGACATTTCAGAAAGCGAGGACTGAGGAGCTTAGAAAAGGAAAAGTGGAAGCCGAGAAAGGACCACGTGGGTCCGGTTATTCGTAATTTTGCAATAAACAACGGGACGATAGATCTTTGACGATTCAGTTGATTCTGTGTCGAAGTGCGATGCATCAGAGGAAAGCCTACACGCAAGACAGCAGATTTCCGTGAGAGCAGACGTGATCGAAAAGCCAATTCACTACTCTGGAGAACCGGTGAAACGAGCGAGCCCTAATGATTCGATCGCTGTATCGATTAGCGCCCGTTAAGAGCGATCGATTGCGTGTCTTGTCAAATTTGTCAACGGGCGCGAACCAGCCGCCGGCGTAACCATTTTACCACCCTTACATTATTACTATTTATTTTATTACGAGGTTACCACTTCTTGTGGTCAATTATTTTTTAAATGTACATATATCTATAGGTACAATTGATAATGTTCCATTTGAGGATTTCGACGAAAGAAACTTCCACAATATATGAGCGAATTGACTCTTTTAAATGAATAAATAGATGAATAAATAAATATTGCTAAATTAGATGCATAGATCTGAGATCATTTTAATCATTTCCAATTTGAAACTATTTATCTCCTATGTATTACCTTAAAAGCATAGTCTTAAAGAATTGCTGAATTCTGAAAACATTAATTATTCAATTTTTAATGCATTATTTCTAAATTTGGCATTATAACCAATTTTTCGATATTTGTTCATTTCTTAGTCGTTCTAGTTCCAAGTCAGATTTCAAATTGTTAAATATGAAACACAGCAGTTTAAAATTCTAAAATTTCATAATGAGAATTCACGGAAAGTTAGGGACATTTATGCAAAGTTTGGGAAAGTGATTTGAATTTTTTAAAATTTATGCAAAAGTTTGAAACTTTTCGGAACCTGTGGAAATCTTAGAAACTTATAAAACTTCCTGAAATTTTTTCAATTGATAGAAACGCTTGAAAATGTTTAAAACTTTAGAAACTTACAGAAATTTCTGAAAATTTGAATGGAAATTTATGAAAGTTTCTTAGCTTGTTAAGTTTTACTCAGGGACTCAGAGCTGAGAATTCTCGTCTTATTTATGAAGTGACGAATGGTTTTTTTCAACCTTAAAGACCAAACTACAGGAGACTGGTGCCCTCCTCAGTATACGATTTAGCTGCTTAGTTCGGATATGATTTTATACTCATAAAATACATTTTTACATCAAGCTGATAGTCGAGTGTATACTTTAAGTTATGGACAGTACAAATAATAATGTAGCCTTGGATAGGATTGACACTTATGTTGACGAAAGGTATGCCCACGGAAAAGTTTCAGGCGATGAATGGAGATTGGTTGTTTGGAATGCTAGAGGTGTTAATGATCCTAAGGAAAAAGAATTGCGGAATACAATGCACGTAAGGAAGCTAGATATTCTATGATTATCGGAAACAAAGAAGAAGTGATGCGAGGTATGAAATATAGAAAACGGACCCATACTTTGGTCAGGAGTAGATAATAAATCACATGGTAGCCAAGAAGTCGCTCTGATTATAAATGAGAGACCAAAACAGAATGTCGAAAAGTATGAATGTGTATCTCCTAGATTATTATGGGTTAGAATGAAAGTGGTAATCAGAAGGCGATTTTTTATGGCGTGCTATGCTCCAGTAGATGATGCGAGTAATGATGTAAAAGATAACTTCCAGGACTCGTTGAATAATATTATAAATACTTGCGATCCTGGGGAAAGAATCATTACACTTGGAGATGTGAATAGCTGGGTTAATGTGCAACGCGAAGGTACCGATAGGATACTTGGTCATTTCGGAGAATGAGTAACACCCGACTTCCAGATTGATCTAAAGCTTTTCTCTTCTCCTTCACATCTCTTACTCACCCTCACCACATAAATTTGTTGATCCCTGGTGATGTAACGTGGCTAGAACCAAACGAGCTACGCTTACCTCGGAAGGGATTTGACTTAATGGCATAATAATAAGCAATAATAATAATAATGTTTCGAAGTTCAAATTAATACATTTTAAGGGATTTCTGTTGTACATATAAGTTTCAATGTTGAATACTGGAGATATTAAAAGTTTAATCAATTATTCAGTTCGAAATAATTTTTAAATTCTCAAGTAATATGAAATCTGTAGGAAGCTGAAGCAATGGGATCAAAGTTTGGATTTTGTATTCTAGATTTTCTATGGGAAGCAGTGCTGAGAAATGATTTTAAACATGATTTCCCTGATATCTTGAAATGCGTCTTCGGTTTTGCTGAGGCGCTTCATGCTTCGAGCTGTTAAAATGTATAAGCCGGCAAACGGGTAACGCTTTGGGATGAAAAACTAGTCTCTCTTTCTATTTCTCGTCAAGTTGTCAAATTATCACACACCCCTGGCACTGATTTTCAAAGAAGATCAATCAACCTTTTTTAAGGTCATCGCGCTGTCACAGATCTACAGACGTCTCGCCGATAATGACGGAAAAAC
Organism: Melikaiella ostensackeni; assembly: GCA_032362435.1. NCBI lineage: Eukaryota > Metazoa > Arthropoda > Insecta > Hymenoptera > Cynipidae > Melikaiella > Melikaiella ostensackeni. The sequence continues at coordinate 37,866,446 of JAUMHM010000016.1, read as the reverse complement.
GCGAGCGAGAAGAAAAAGTTGTTTGAAAGTAATCGATGAGTCTGCATCCACACGCATCAGCGTTTGCGTGAGTAACAGAGCAGTTCTTGGTGCAATTGTCGAGTCCCGTTATAAAACAAATTCACCTTCATACATTATTGACACATTACGACCCTAATCGTTTCGTAGCCATTATAAGTATAAGAAAATGAAAAAATAAGATTTTATTGAGATAATAAAAAAATATGCAAGGAATAGAACCTTTCTTGCAGTTTTAATACAAATAAATGTTTATTAAACGTTCAAAATTTTGGATAGAACCAAATAGGAATCCGACGAAAATTTGAATATGATACAAAAAAGCATCGCTTTTGCATTGAATTATGATAACATTTTTTAGAGCAGATTTTTGAAAAGGGTAGCATATTTTTGAGGTATTTAAATAACAAGACGGCAGAAAACTCTTTTCTGAAAACTCAAGCCTCATTGCAAGCAATCACTATCGCAGCAATCATCGAAGAATGTTCAAAATTAATAAAAAAAACTTTCTCGAAATGCTTATCTGCATTGATTAGTAATTATGAAAAAAATTATCTGCTATAAACAAATTAATAAGCAAAAACGATTTCTTGAGGACTAAGAAGACTTGAGTATTTTATTCCATAAAATGCTGGTTACAATGTATTTTTCAACAAGCCTTAATTACAAATTATTAAATACTAATAACAAATATGAATATTGTAAACAAATTCAATGAAAAAATTAGGTTGTCAGCTATTATTGAACAGATAGTCTTTAGATTTTTGCACGGAATGGATTAGGCATTACTTTTCAAAAACAATTCTTTTAGATACTTTTATTCCACACATGCATGAAAATTTCACTTTGCTATACCTGTCGAGCGGGAAGAAAGTTGACACTTACAAGCCATGGGCGTCAAAGCAACGTTTGCGCATGCGCGCATCGCTAATTCTATTATTGTCTCCCCTAGAGACCGGGACGGGATAAATGCTTAACTAGTGGTATACTGTTCGCAATGCAGATTGATGCGCATGCGCGAAGATTGCTTTGATGCTTACGGGCTGCAAATGTCAAGTTTCTTTTCGCTCTACAGACAAAGAAGTGACATTTTTATACATTTGTGAAATGAAGCTTCATGCAGCAAACTTCGCACTCATTAATAAAGACCAACTTACCTCCCTCGTCACACAATATACTATCTTTCCGGTTAAAGACAAATAAATTTCTTCTTTATCTTGCAATTTCTTGACATCTTCTCTTTGAACAGAGTCTACTATAAATTACTAATATTTCTTCTAGTAAAGTTTTACAAGAAATAATTTACATTCTGACAATCGTTTACTAGATTTCGTTAGAAAGCGATTTTCATCTGTTTAAAAATATTCTGATATGTTTTTACCCATTTGAAATTAGTTTAAACGTTTCGAGCAAAGTGGAGCAAGATTGTATGAGTTGTGATAAATTAGAAGAACATCCTGAATGTGAAGAGATTTGCTCTACGACGTTTTAAAGGCGCGTCATCGCTCAAGGGTTCAGAGAATCGAGCAGACGCGGCCCAATTACTTTAAATTGAGTTATAACCAGATCAAATTACCGATAATTGGCGATTGCATAGCTTAATCGAGCGTCCCCAGCGCATTCTCGTGGGTTCTTTCCTTGTATGAAGTTATTCCACTAAGTGGGCCGATATCTTTTTACAAGGCATGCGCGAAGCGCATGCACTCGCTTTTGCTTCGACAATACAAATTGCTGATTATGCGCCCAGTTTACTTATACGTGCCTTCTAATTGGATCGTTTCGCTCTCTTGGGAAGATCGTGCGTCAGCATCTTTTCGGCCTACCCTCGAACTATCTTCGAATGCCAATACGTTTCCCAACTTTAGTTGTGTATCTTTGTTGTCATTAAAAGATTAGGAAAGATTTACGATTGCGTTATAATTTATCATAATGTTTGAGAGTGCTTTAGAAAAAGGTGATGCGGCACATTTACGAATTCGTATAGATTAAGCATATAAATTAGGAGATCAGACTGGGAAAGTTAAATATTTTTAGCAACGTTGAAGATTGCCTTCTAGAGTAAGTATAAGAAGTAACCATTATGCGGAAACAGGTTTTCGTATAGAAGGAATATGAATGAAGAAAGATTGCTATATTTTTAAGCAGACGACCTATACTCAATCTTTCATTTCAAAGAATAATACACTGAGACTAATCAGAAAAAAATTTCCGAGTTTGGAGACTCCATTGATAAATGTTGCCCAGCAGGTATAGTGCCAAATTTAGAGTTATTTACACAGAGGAATCGCAATACGGTAGTTCTGATAATGAATTACACTAAAAATAGTTGAATTCATGGCAAAAAAAGAGGAACGTTTAATTTTAGAAGGTAGTCCATATAAAATGAGATTAATCAATGGAGAAACATAATTCAATTATTATTTTGATAAAGTATGCAAAATTACTAATTCAGGAATGTTAATGACATTCATAAATATTTATTTTCTCTGATGAGCATGAAAATTTAAATTCTCTCAAAGATAAGAAGACTTTATTATATCTGAGTTAACGATTGTATGAAGAAATTACACATGATTTCATAAGTCTGTTTTTAATTTGTTATAAATTTACCGCTCTGAGATAAAATAGTTAATCGATTTAAAGGAGGGCTCTGCAACATCTGACAATTTTTATTACATGAATTAATGCAGTAAATACTGTCGGTCCTTGTTCTTCTTTTAATTGGCTTACTTCAGTGAGCATCAGACTAAAAAGTCGTTTTTGATATCTGTGTGTATGAGTATATAAGGTGTAGGAGGTCCAATATTGTATGTACTTTATTTGCCGTTATCGGCGATGTAAGCACATACCATTGATAGTAGTTAGTGCTCTCAGAATGGCGTTTAATGCTTAATTTTAATTACAGCACGCAACTCGTGGTTGTTACAACGTGTTTCCCCTCGATATCGTACCTTCGATCCACACCTTTGATATATCTGCGTACGGACTTAATCCTGACGCAAGAGACGTTGTTGTCTATATTTTCATATTGCGAGGTTTCATTTTTACACTTATGAATGCCTTTCTCGGATTAAGAAATTAAGGTCGCGAGTGGCAGGAAATTAATTGCATAGCAGGTAAATTATCGTAATCGTCATCGACGGTGCCATCAATAATGATGCACTTTATTCTGGAATGAAAATGACGATGAAGTAAAAAACTTAAATATTTCCAGCCCACTGCAGACAATTGACTGCATTTTTCTAGCTCAGTTATTATTAGACGAATGTAGATTGATTATCTTTGTAATGAGTACGTAGTCGATTTATTATAGTTGTTCAAAACAGTTCTTATACTTTTTCATGCATTTTTTCTGCCTTTGTGATTTTTTTCCAAAGTGACACACATATAAACTTGTTCTTCTGGGTTTAAAAGTGTCCGTGATTCATTAAGACTGATTTAGTGCTGTGCGCTTCAACCAAATTATCGCTTTACAAATGCAAATAAACAAAAAAGGTTTAGTCAGCCAATGGTTAATCGAATAAATTCAGCCGAAGCGAATAAATGATCAAAACAAATGTTCAGCGAAAGAATTCATCACCAGAAGTGTGGAAATGATTGAATATTGTACGATGGCGATCATTTCCGTACAAGGTGATTAATTCTTTAACCGATTTTTTTATCGATTGTTCATTTATTTAAATTAATTTGATTAACTATTGACTGATTTAACTATTTTTGTTCGTTTGACATTCGTTAAACGATTAATTACCTGAAGCACATAGCATTGACTCCTTGAATAGGAGGGTGCTGTCGAAGGCCATGAAAGGGAGAGGAGTAGATGAAGGTTTGATAGAGAGGATAAAAGAGATATTTGTGGAGACTAAGATAAGTGTGAAGATAGGAAAAAAAAGTGGGAAGAAATTGTAGACAGAAAGGTAACTTAGGCAAGGGTGCCTGTTGATCCCTTTTCTGTTTAGTGTCATACTGGCGGACTCGGAAGAGAAGACGAAAAGAAAAGGAAAAGGGGGAACAATATTGGAAAATAAATCATTGAAGCATAAAGATGGCGTGTATGCGAAACATATTTGAAATTATGAATTATTATTTAACGAAAGAAAAGTGGTTTTACAGAATAATTATTAGAATTCTGGCTTGAGAGTAATCCTGTACTATGCTAAGATGACGCACAACGAGTTTTGCAAAGATTTAGGCGACAACGACAACGGTTCCGATGGACTAAACTGAGGACGAATTCGACGCCTCTATTTCATACTGCTCCACGTCGCGTTTAGGTAGTGCACACCACATCACGTTTGGTCAGTGTACAGCCCTCCTTCGCATTTGATCGCTGTATAGCTCCAAGTCCTGTATATAAGAATAGGTTTTGAAGCTATACAGCGACCAAACGCGACGGAGAGCTGTACACCGACCATATGCGACATGGCGCTGTACACTGCCTAAGTACAACGTGGAGCAATATGGAATTGAGGCTTCGAATTCAGAAAAGGGTGTATTTTTAAGGCCTAGTTTTTCAGTATGACGTTCGGTCGGTGCAAGATAGCATGGTAGCAGGTAACAGCACATGCTAACGCATGGGTTTTTCTGCCTTTCCTTTCAAGTCCATAAATTAGGTGGTCATATGGACCGGTAAACCGGCCATTAATTGAGAATGATGGCATACATAGTATATATCATGCATACATACTTCTTAGGGGACCAATACTGTTTTACAGAAAAAACTTATTCGAACAATTTTTTAACATAATATTGTTATAATTTGAATAGTTACTCCATGGGACGTAACACATCTTTCGATCGAATCTCGCCACCTACATTGTATGCTGCCGTGAGGAAAGCAATCTCGGGGTGTTATTGAATTAATTGCGCTTTTTGCGACAGTAATGAAGAGGTCGTTATATCAGTCCGAGATGTTATTGCTGGTTAATATAAGACAAGCAAAAAGAAACCGACTTGGAGATACGGGATACGTAGCAGTCAGCGAGTTCTTATGCGTATCGCGTGGAACGTAAGTAAGTAGCCACGTCTGAGCAACATATACATCCCCGGAGAGCTGTTGACATCCCTGCGAGCATTATGCTCGCTTTTTCTATCGTACATTACACTGTCCAGCTTCGGACTCTGGAAAAGAGATCTTACCCTGCACTGGACGAGTAGACGTGCGGGAACATCTATGCGACCCGACGCGAATTCAAATACGAGATTCGAATTCAGTCGGGGCTACGTGCGCGATCCGCGAGCGATTCGCTGCACGAAATCCGACCCGTGTGTACGCAGAAATTATTATACTCAAGTATCTATACCTTGAGATCGCGTGCTGCTGTTCAGCAACAAAAAGAGAACGAAGGAAAGGAATGTCTGAAAATTGCGGTTTTTGGAATTCAAAGTTCTTTTCAAATATTTGAATTTCACATAGCATTGAGCAATCAATTGATCATGTAAAATATTTAAAGTTACTGCTTTTAGAAGGTTTTTGTATTTGCATTAGGGCCTTATGAGTATGTATTATGCATTACATGCAGTAAGTTGTGTAAAATATGAATTTGGCAAGCGTTTCAACACTTATCCGCAGCTAAAACGTTTGCCAAATTTATATTTCATGCAATTCAATGCATGTAATGACACATACTCATTAGGGTGGTCCTTATTTCACTTTTTTAGAAATCGCTTGCACCCACTCACGATTCTGCTACGAATGCCTGAAAATAGAAAGTCCTCCAAATTTTATCCAAATCGGTTGATATTTACACATCGCCACAGGCACTTGAAGTTTCCCACAAGATTTTTAATTTACGTAACTTTTCCAGTCTTTATTTAAATTAGATACAGATTATGGTTCTATGTCGAAGATTTATTTGAATAAAAACTGAAAAAGTTACTTGAATTAAGCTTTTTTACACAATTTCTGCCATGCTAATCTTACAGGAAGCTTCAATTGCCTGGGGCGATGGGTAAATATTAATCGATGTGGATCATGTTTGGAGCAAAAAAATTCAAAAAAATAAAAATAAAACTAGGACCACTCTAATACTCATAAGACGCTAATGCCGATACAAAAAGCTTCTATAAATAATTAAGGTCATATATACAAAAGGGTTTATACGCTAAACAGCTATTGTGAGAAAATAGTCTTTGCAGTTTTTATTTGAGTACAACTTATCGAAAAGTAATGCAGTTCATATGTTTCTTTTTCTTAAACTTGAGGAAACACGTTCACTACATGTTTAAAAATGTACGTTGTGTTTGAAAACGATACTGTCATTTTTTTTTAAGGTTTAAAGAAATGGTTTATAAGCCCTTTTTCCATAAATGGGGTGAAACCGTAATAAACTGCTATTATTGATGTCCATATTATCGAATATGATTATTCTACGGCTGCGAATTTTAAAGGTCGCGCGGACAAGCAACGACGATTACTTATTGTAAACATTAGAAAACCAACATATACTTTGTTACATTATATGTAAAAGACATTGCTGCAACGATTTACGAGTAGAGCATTTATGGAAAAGAGGCATATAGGTCTGTACGCCCTTTTTCCTTCAACGACCTCAATTTTAATATTTGGGTCAATTAAAAAACCACATCTTTAGAAAAACATTAAAGATGTCACTGAACTATTCTAAGTTACTCGTCAAATTGAACATTTCTTATTCTTATGATATGAAAAGTATCAGTTTAGAAAAAAATTTGACCGACTAAGCATTGATACTTTACTTTATACCATATTACTCAGGATGTCGGGGAATTCCTACAGGGTGAAGAAAATCATATTATTACTCGTATGTGTATAAAAAACGGGGTTTTGATTTTTTAGAACCGCGACCGAAGAACAATCTGTACTTTAAATGATAATTACATACAATATGCATTCAGAAATGGTAGGTAATAAAATGAAGCATTATTTATCTGAGTCATATTTGAAACCAAATTTTATTCTATTTCTTGTAGCGGGTATTGTTTAAGGAAGAATCGAAGACAAAGAATGACTGCAGTCATGGAATACAGTGCTGTTTAAATAATTACTCAAGATTATGGCTAGATTGATAAAAAAAATTATCTTCATTATCATTAATTTACAGTAGATAATTAAAATGATTGCCATGTTCAATTTTATTGTGGCGTATTCTTTTAAGATTTGGAACTTTTTGATTATAGAACAAGAAATTTCATCAAAGATCGAAATACAATCTATTCTCTTATGAAAATTTTTTGTGTACTGAAAAAGAACACCCAAAAAGTTCTCAATTCAAGAATAGACTTTTTGACTACCCGTCTTTCCGGCTCATTAGAGACAAGTGCACAATAAATGTACACAACAGAAAGAAAAAAGAGGGAGAAAAAAAGAAAGAGTCAACCAAAACCATCCTCACACTCTTTCCTTTCTCCATCTTTTTTATACTACTGGGGACCCAACATGTTTCGAAGCCAACTTGGACTTCCTCATCAGGGATAATTTATAGGAAAAGCAACAGGTACAGAAAAAAGTATTCGATTCAAAAATCATTATGAGCTGAAATGAGAAATAAATAATAAATGAAAAAAATGGATAATCGATAGAAAATTTTTGTCTTGATCCATTGATCATTTTAGAATTTTGTTTTACGCTTATAGTGTTTTTTACAAATTGCCAAACTTGAAAAATTCAGTAAGAAGCCAATCATTGTACTGATGACCCTAATTGTATAAATGAAAAAATTTTTGTAACGCATGCACGGAATATTCGTTTTTTGAGGCATGCATAGCGTGCGGGACGTGACCAACTCTGAAACCGTGAATAAGAAACAGTTATGAAATAGTATGTTATGCACTAAGGGGGAGAAGTCGGACTTTTCACGCTGAGTGTAATTTTTTCATTTGAGTCGTTGGTGAGTGCGTGAGCGCGACACGCTTGGAACACAACATGGTTTCTGTTTATATCAAATTTTCAATGCAGAAATTTCGAAAATTTACGGTAATCTATAAATTTACCATAAGTTTCCAAAATTTTAAGAATTTCTGGAAATTTTGGAAACTGTACTTCATGATAATTTGTGGTACATCGTAATTTGTACTACATCGGTAACTTATGGTAACTTATCATAAATTACACAAAATTAAATAAAAAATTTTTCGGAAATTTTCGGCAATTCACGTTAATTTTCCTCGTAATTTATGATAACTTACCATCAGGGAATGAAACAAAACATGCGTTCCGATTTTAATAGACCTTTTTATTCAAGTTTGCGGCCAACTTCACGCGTGGGGAATTTAACATTGAAGTGCTCGAAAACTTAAGTAACTTCAAAATGTAAGTGCTTGAAAAATCTAGGGCCCCTGAAATCGAGATAAAAGCATCTATTGATTTTGAAGCCCGATGAAAACAATAGTTTATTGCGTGACGAGGGTTAATTCGGGCAGCTAACTTCACACTCGTAAAATCATTGCCTCGACCTTGGTCATGCATACAAATTTTCATCATACCGATAATCGAAATTCGACTTTCCATGCCTGTGGACAGAAAAACACCGCCATTTCTTTCATCTTGCCTAGGGTAGAAAACTCGATTTTCGACCCGCTCTACAGGCATCGAAAGTCGAATTTTCGATTGAGGTATGATGAAAAAACTATTTTCACGTCGTTCAGCAAGAAGGATACCGCTTTCTTTTTTGCATTCTACCGCGTGAACAAATCGCGATGCAGTTTTTTTGACTTTCTGGAAGAAATAAGTGAAGTTTGTAGAGAGTTTGAAGTATTGTTCTTGATTTATAACATCTGAACAGTTCGTTTTATACACAAATTACCCAAAACTTAATACAAAAATTTCCATAAATTTATAGTTTTTGTTAATTTCCGGTAATTTTTTCCGTTTTATATGGTTACTTTCCATAAATTACCGCTAAATTGGATCATCTGCAACCAAAATTTCCTTGTAATTTTTACGGTGAGTGGGCTGATTAGCGCACAATACGAGCTCATAGACGTATCATTTTCTAATTATTTACCTATGACGTCACTTTTTACCCCCTAGGGCGTAAAAAGTAAAACTTTAGCCCCGCTTCATAGGCTTGAAAAACGACTGAAATCATGCATGTATGATAGAGCAGGATTAGTTTTTCTAGCTGTTGCGCTTGCGCATCTCGATTTAAAATTACTTTCCAGGACTGCTGGAATCACAGCCTTACTTCTGGCATTATGAGTTGACATTTAACAGATTGATTGTGATTGGTGAATACGGTTTGGTGAATAATGATTGGACCGAATCAGAGTGATTAGTTACCACAAATTACTGATCAATTACCACAAATTACTGATAAATCACCATAAATTACTAAAAGTTTTCAAAAATTTTTGGATAACTTAAGTCTCCGGAAATTTTCGGTAGGTTATAAATTTTCTAGAAACTGAACATTTTTAGATTTCTTCCAAAATGCTTTGGATACCTTTTATTTCCAAAATTTTCTAATTTTTCAAAATTTCTCATAAATTATGATATTCCAAAATTTCGAAAACTTTCGGAAATTTTTGGTATTTTCTTGCAGTTTTACCCTAAATTTCCGGAAAGTTTTTTTTTCTCAAAGCGAAACTTTCCTGCATTTCTCAAAAAAAATATCGTGTGCAACAGGTTCAAAAAGTAGGTAGCTGTAGGATATCATTCGATAATCACAGGTGGACAAAAATTAATTTTGTTTTGTACCCAAATACCGGATTAGGTTACCCCGAGGGGATTTGATGTCCTGAAAACGAATGCGTTGTCCAAATTTTTCCTGTACGTCAGGATTTCAAGATATCCTAATCTAAAAGTGCAAAAATAGCCATATTCAGCCATATTTGAAACAATATAACACGAGCAGCGATTTTTTTTGCTTAAAACAGCTTACGCCATGGTTGAGTACTCCCTCTTACCTTTAATTTTCATTTTGGTTCATCCCGAATCGATTTTTTCCTCCGAGATATGGTACTTTAATCATTTCTTCGCTTCCTTCGCCTTCTTTGCTTGTTCTTCAGTGTGAAACTGAAATAATTAATGCACCATATCTCGGAGAAAAAAATCGGTTCGGGATGATCCAAAATGGAAATGAAAGGTAAAAAAGAGTACTAATCGATGGCGTGATCGCTGCTCATGTTATATTGTTTCAAATGTGGCTGAAAATGGCCATTTTTGCACGTTCAGATATCTCGAAATCCTGACATATAGGAAAAATTTGGACAAGGAATTCGTTTCAGGACATCAAATCCCTTCGGGGTCAGATGGTCCAGTCTTTGGGTACAAAATTTGTCGGCCTGAAAGCATGAAATACGATTATTCAGACTGTTCCATCTGAAGGAAAGTGCAACATTAGAAAAGTATAAAATTTAAGATAGGTGACTAATATATTTATCAATGTGATATCTCATTCCTATCGTTAAAATGAATGTTTCAGCTTTAATTTAGTGTGTCATACTTTCCCCTTTTGTTCATCATTTTATCGAATTTCTGAGAACAAAAAACTTTTCCTGTTCATCTTGTGCCAGTTTTCCCCACACCAGAATTTTATGTACCTGTACAGAAGTTTATTTTTAGACAGTGACATAAAAAAATGATAAGATCCAAAGAAATGTCAGTATTTTATTAACCCAATAGACATTTTTTGGGCTTGTTTCGTTATTCTTTTTTGAAAGGATTTTGGTTGCATCCCCTTAACAAAGACAACAACAGTTTTTAATTATATTGACCTCAAGCTCAAAATGGTAGTAAATTTATGTAAATTCTGAAACCTTAAATAGAGGAGAAATAAACTCTTTTAAAAATATAAAATGTTTTTTCTTCTATTATCCATATATCAATAAAGTTAAGCAGACGTGAATTTGGATACGAATCTTAATAATAGTGTTATATGCTTTATTTTGAAAGTAAGGCATTTATGATATAATGAACTGCTGTTTCTACGCAAAGAATGCCTTATGAGCATACTAAATCCCAAGGTGATAGTTTTAGATCCAAAAGGTTGGCAAAGCGTGGAACGATAACAGTAAAGCACACAAGAATTATAAATTCACGCTTTAGAAAAACTGTGTTTAATATTGTCCTATAATTAGAAATTATTTATCTGGTAGAAAACTTTTCTCATTTCACGAACCTGAATTTTTTATTTCGAGTTAACGGAAACTTTTTAAATTTATAATTCTCTATTTGCTGTTTTACAGAATTACTGGTCGACAAAAATGATCTATGCCCTCGTTGAATGCGATACATTATTTCCAAAGCATTTTTAACGCTGGACACGAATCTGTCCTCCATTTGTTGTCATCGAGGAGGTATTCACTCGCGTAATAATGCGTATCTGGCGCATAATAGCGAGAAGCGTATCTGAACTTTCGATATTTTCATTACTGTTATTGCCATCAACAACAAAAATAATTTCTAATTTTGTTTCGTTTCGTTACTAAAGAGAGGAAAGTTAATTAAATAACGAAATTAACATTTCTAGATAATGACTGTTAATGATTGTATCAAATTAATTAACAGGAAAACGAAATAGTCGAGGATTTCGATCGAATTTCAACATTATTCGAAGGCATTTCAGGACAAACCCTTTTAAGGGACTTAAAACTCGCAAATATGAGAATTAAGATAACCCGGGTGCTCCAGAGGATTCACCAGGTCTTTCAAACATTTTCTTCGAGGAATTTTGAGACGCTGTATCCCTGCGATGGCTAAATTAAGTGTTTCCAAAAAAGTAGAGATGACCTAGGTCCACTTGGGCGCATACCGGGTCGAAATTTAAGTTTCCTCAGAAATATTTGATAACTTGGCCTCCTAACCTCCAGCAGAAAAAGACTAAAAAAATGTGTAGTTACTTTCTTGACACATAGCCCCCGAACTTTTTAAGAAGAAGGTTAGGTATTAAATTTTCCTGAAGAATTTCGAATTCAACCTAGTAAAATGTGTTTCAGTGATCTAGTGAATCGTATGAAGCGTGAACGTAGCCGCTAATAATCGAGACTTTCAGGCCTTCACGGAGGGTTAATTTTGAAATGGATTCGAAAAATGTCAAAGCTCGACCTGGTGAGCCTCGTGGACTACGTCCAAAGGAAAATTTTAACCTCAGCAGGAACGCAGGATCTCAAAAGTCTGCGAATAATATGTTTGAGTGACCTAGTGAATCCTCTGGAGCATCCGGGTTGCCGTAATCCTTGTAATAACGACTTTCAGATCCCTTAAGAGGGCTCGCTCTGAAAAGCCTCCGAAGAATGATAAAACCCGCCCTGAAGAACCTCCTGGTGAACTCAGACTATTTCTGTTTTCTCGAAATAGCGTTTTAGACTTTTTAGGAACGCAAGGTTTCTCAATTCCTCGAAGAATATGTTTGAACGACCTAGTGAATCCTCTGGAGCACCCGGGTTGTCTTATTTCTCATATTTGCGACTTTTACACTTTCTGCGATCCCTTAGAAGGGTTTGCCATGAAATTCCTTAGAGGAATGATGAAATTCAAACTGATAAATCTCCTAAAGAATCCTAATAATACTTGACAATATAATTTTCTCTGTTATTGAATTGATACATTTATTAATGGTTATTATCTAGAAACGTTAATTTCGTTATTTAATTTCGTTTCCTCCTTTTAATAACGAAACGAAACAAAAGTAGAAATGATTTTTGCTATTGATGGCAAGAACGATAACCAAAATAACGAAACATTTGAATCGTCCGAAAATAACGTATCGTAACTGTTTATTCTCACGCTTAGTTTAACGTGAGATTTTTGGGGTTTGATTCGAACTACCCCAAATTCAGGGAAATAAAACAACGAAACACAAATTGTAAGTTTGATATGGTATATATTTTAAAACATATCAGAATGTTAATTAATTACACTTGTGTGGGTAATT
>JAUMHM010000016.1:37841254-37853474 GCA_032362435.1 Melikaiella ostensackeni | reverse complement strand
TAGCAATTCTTAGAAATGTATTATTGGGTTGGATTATCACCTTTTTCTTTTTGAAAAATGGAATAATCTGAATAGATTGGTTCTGAATCAACCCATTAAGAAATTTCAGTAAAATAATGTGTTGGAAAAAAGTTTTTAAAGTTTTAATTAATACCATGTTTGTTTGAAAGCTTTTTATAAGACTTTTGTCAAAAAGATTATGTACCCATCCTAAAAGCCGGCGAAGAAAGATTACGAACATGAACGAATGTAAAATATTATTACACCATCAAACAAATATTTCGTTAAGAATATTATCATACTGGAAATAATGTATTATTATTGAAGTATACATTTCTATACGCTCAGAGAAAAGGTCGTCTTGAAACAAAAGCATCGTCCTCTTTCCTGTTTTGTTTCGAACCATATGAATATAAATATATATATGCACGATTATATATATATATATAACTCCGGCGCCAGAGTCTTGTTTGGCTTGATAAAAGAAATCTCCCCTTTAAAAGAGGACCTCCTCTTAGGAAACCATGAGATAGAAAATTCATTTTTCGATGCCTTAAACTGTATTTACCTCAACGATATTCAAATCGACCTTGACTTGATAGTAGACATGTGTCCACTGAAGGTGAACGTAAGCCATTGGTTTCTGGTATCCTAATGAGGTTCAATTACTATCAAATAGGTCACTTAGTATGCAGTACAGATATTCCACGGAGTGTACCACATTAGTGGAACAACAAGGGCAAGGGTCAACACCCTTGGGGTGGACTGTTGGTTAAGGAGACTCTTTTTCCATGTGCTCTCCCCTAATGCTCCTTTATGCTCGCTTCTCGACTTTGTCGAGTCTAGTCTCGACTACAGTGCATGCCGCCTTCTGGTTTTACGCGTGCTTCTCTTTTGCGCACGTGCACCACGTCCACCTGTCTCGATGTTTGTCCGTCCGTGCGCCAGTTCGTTTGATCCTCCTGCAAGAATAGAGCATCGACCATTTGAGGTCTAGTCCTTATTTCGCGGCAAAACAGGAAACAGGCTGATTTTAAGAGGGTCACTCTTTTTCGGATCAGTGAGCCATTTTAACGAGATGCAACAAAACTGGGGTAGGGGTTCCTTGAATATTTGAAAAATGACAATTTGCCGCTCTTGTATATGTTAAGTATATAGTATGTATGTATGTTGTGTAGACCAAACATACATAAGCATGACAAATTGTCATTTTTCAAATATTCAAGGAACAACTACCCCAGTTTTGTGACATCTCGTTAAAATGACTCAATGATCCAAAAAGTTGTGACCCTCTTAAATTCAGCGTGTTTCCTGTTTTGCCGCGAAGTTAGGACTAGACAGCAAGTCGTCGATGCTTTATCCTTGTAGAAGGAACAAGCGAACCGGCGCACGGACGGACAAACATCGTGACAGGTGGACGTGGTGCACGTGCGCAAAACGAGAAGCACGCGTAAAACTAGAAGGCGGCATGCACTGTACTCGAGAATGGACTCGACAAAGTCGAGAAGAGAGCATAAAGGAGCATTAGGGAAGAGCACATGAAAAAAGAGTCTCGTTAACCGACAGTCCATCCCAAGGGTGTTGACTCTTGCTCTCGTCGTTCCACTAGTGTGGTGCACTCCGTGGAATATCGGTACCGCATACCAAGTGACCTATCCGATAGTAATTGGACCTTACCAGGATACCAGAAACCAATGGCTTACGTTCACCTTCAGTGGACACATGTCCGCTACTAAGTCAAGGTCGATCTAAATAGTACGGTTCAGATGAATATAGTTTGAGGCATCAAGAAATGAATTTTCTATTTTCTGGTTTCCTAGGAGGAGGTCCTTTTTTAAAGAGGCGATATCTTTTATCGAGCCAAAAAAAATCTGGCGCCGGAGTTCTGCACCCAAGGCGAAAGCAGATTCATGATCCAGTAACGAAATTCCGACCTTGTCTGTTGCGGTATGCTTACGCACGTGGTTCTTAGATGCTAGCACCAATTAGAACGACATTCGGAAATATTTTAAATAATTTAGCGGACACTAAAAGGGACCATTATGTGGAAGCGGAGGAGCTTCCATTAGCATACTAACGACCGCCTTGGATTCTCCGCGTAACGTTCGGGCGAGAGTAGCCTTCTTCCACTTCTCCTCTTTTTTTTCCTTCGCCTCTCTCTTTTTCGTGCCCAGACTACCTTGTTTGGAATTTTCGAAGCCCATGGATACTTGTAGAAAATATGATCCGATTCCGTGACTTGATATCATTATCGAATTCCATTCCTCACAGTCCTCATAATGTTTTGCCCAATTTACCTTCATTGATTGTCTATGAAAAATAATTAGTTGAACTCCATGAATCAGCTCTTTGAAGCGCTTTTTTGCTTCAATAAATGGAATCAAAGTAATCTAAATTCATGTAGCTTTTTATGTTGACTTGGATAAAAAATTATCGAGTCCCTGCGAAACGACGCCAGTGCGACTTCGACCAAGGATGCGCCATAAGAACTGCAAATCGGACCAGGTCGCTGGAATGAATATTTACACGAGGTTTTTTTTGTCGCTGCACCAATTTGCAAGGCCCCGTTTCCGGCGAGGCTGAATTCATTAACAAACGCGGATTCGGGTCGCGAGCGCGACCTTATATGATGCAAATTTTTGACTCCATTGTTTTTCACGTCTCAATGGCCGAAAATTATGCGGACTGCGGGCGTACCAAAAAAGATTTCATGTTTCGGGGCCTTGAGCGGTTGAACAAGTGATTCAGAAGTCGGGTTATTCATCCGTGAAACAATGGCGATTGGCGACGACATGACTTCATTAAAAAGGTCACCAAGATGGATGGAAAGTGCGTCTTCAAAAATTCCTGATGCTTGACTCTTTATCGTCATCAACCTAGAATTTACACGACTTCTTCCAAAGGATCGAGAAAGTCACTTAGCGGGGTAAAGTTACCGCTTCCGGTCGGAAGAACGTGACAGGTAGAAAAACTATTTTCGCTTCTGTAAACGAGTTTACGATTGAGAGTTTTCGTTAGTTTCTTCAATAAAATCAGTTCTTTATTGTTGGTCTCTTGTTTAGAAGGTATCAACTGATCAATGTGCGTGAAATTCTTTGGAAGAGCGAAACCGTTCGCTATGTCTGCAGTAAGAGCGTCATAAAGTCGATTATGGATCCAGTCTCTGAGCGATATCTCTTGTTCCGTACAATTAGCTTGCTTATAAAGCAGCATTAGAGGCAAGCAAGGGAAGTACTGTGCACGCTGATAGTAGATGTTAAGTTACAAACTTCACAGGGACGCGGACGCACTTCTTAACAGCTGCTATTACGCCTCTAATTGCACGTCATTTAAATACTTAGCTGCGAATAGATTCAGCGGCATTTCGCTGCAAAGACAGACAAGAAAAGCATGCTATCTTCTTTCTCAATATTGAAAATAAAATATTCACAATACAATGTTAATTCCCATCCGGGTAGTGTTGTGACACTCTATCAACGAAAGGAAAGGAAATGTAAGAAACGAGACGATTAAATTTTGTTATGAGATTGTTAGCAGTTGTATTGAAAGTACTTTCTTATGCAACTCGTGCATTTCTCATTCATCCTTATTAGTCTTACATCCGTCAACCTTCGATTCGGACATCTTTCCTGTCTTTTCGTTCTTCACATTCTGTGTGATCTTGTGGAAGTGTGACATATGGCACTTGACAATATGTTGTCTCTTTATATCCTAACAATATTTTCGTGAGAAGAATCAGGTGATGAAAGAAGCAACTTGTCGCTCACTGTCTCCAGTTTCCGATCTCTTCGGAAGCGGGGCGTTCCGATGGCCCCTTTGCGGTGGACTCCAGTGGACGTAAAGCGTGACCTAGGGAGGAAACCGCGAACCGCATTGCACCCATAAGCGAACGATTTACGGCCGTCATATCTTCGAGCTCTACAGTGAGACTTTTTTCTTACAACCAGGGAAGCACCACCGCGTATGTGGGCCAAATCACCGCGACGTTGGCTTTACGACGCTCTTTACGATCCATAAATCGCGATCTATGAAAGGATCTATCGATCGGACCTAGCCAACGAACCCAAATGCGATCGGACAGCTCTAGCGTTCATCTTTGCGATCTAACTGCAGACAGATACTGCCGCTTTCATCTTAAGTATGTTGCAACTCGAAGATACGAGTATATGAGTATCTGAGAAATTACCCAATCATGATGGATTAAAAAAAACATTATTCACGACTCGTAAATTTTCTCTTCATTGAAGTGCTAATCACTAAAAGTTTTACTTCTTTAAAAAAAAATCATGTTATCTTGTCGCTCGTATTACGAACAAATGAAATCACTCGATTGCGCAAGTGGAGCGTTTAGAGTTGAGATGTGCTCTCATTTGTAATTTTACCTGCAGACGCAATCTTCTAGTTGTGGCGCATTAAATCTCTGCGGTTTGTAAAATTGCGCGTACGTTACTTGCAACTCAGAGATCTTTCCTGGCACGATGCAGGGTTCTGTTGTTAATTTCTAAAAAGATTACGATCTCATGACGTTGTACATCACTAGGATCGTTAAACCGTGAGCATAGGGATACGATCCGAGCAAATCCACTTGGGCAAATCCACGGCACGTACAAGCAGGTGCCCCAGTTCACGCCGAGTCGCCCAGTCGTGTTACCACGTGACAAATGGAATCGCCCTTGCAGATGGCACTTAACATTCAAAGAGCAGACAAGTTCTGCGCAATAACAACGACCTCGCCTCACTGTCGCTTGTCTTTCGCGGGTGCGAGATCTTTTCAGAACAATCGACATTATGCAACTGGGTTTCAAAAACGCGCTCGGCGTTTCGCGTACTCGTAGTGCAATCGCCTCGACCCGATCGCTTTACGCTTAGTCGATACTAATTCTTTCTTTCCTCGAAGATAAACATTAAAAGCGAGTCTTTGAAAAACTTCCAAAAATCATTAAAAATTTCAGTGATGACATTTTACTGATAAATAGTACCTATTCAAACAACTTTAATCGTCTTTCAGATCAAATTTTCATGTAGACGGTACCGAAACTAATTTGCGAAAGGTGAAGAAAGGTCACTTCTCTTCACCTAGGTTTTGTCCTATCCGCGGAAGCAAAGTTCTCTCTGCTAAAGTCGATACCTCAGTTCTAATAACTTCACTTTCTCCTGTAAACACGTCCTGGATCGTGCTGGATTTCAGGTGCACATAGTTCCGGAAATGAATACAGATTGCATGATAAAAAAGAGAAAAATGAGGCATAGAATCTGATCGTAAATATTTTAAAAAATTGTGAAAGTTCTGGATGCATCTTTATACTTTGATTTGATAGTTTCTTGAGAAGGAAATTAAGAATCGTAGAGAGACCAAATTACAAGAGAAGGTAGCAGTGTGTTGTAGTAATGTTTATTACATTCGTGATAAATTTTATTAGAATTGTGGTTAGCGCTACTATTTACACGTTGTATTCTAACGCCATGCAATTGCGGTAACCGCTACTTTCATTTTTATTTGTTTTATTACTGGACAGTAAATCTCAGGACTCAAAAAAATGTTTCATTAGGCTGCATCTAATTAAGTATGAATATATCATTTTGATAGAAGATAACGGTTGACATAATCACTGAGTTTCATTAATTCAAATATACTTCTATTTTGTCTTCCCTGAGAGAGTGGATGTATTTCTTTCTCTTTTCTAACAAAGAACACTTATACTCTGCTCTTGCGGCACACGGAAGTGCACCAGTCTATTTCTGACAAACTGTTAATCCATCCTTGTCCGAACGTTGGAGTTGTTTTCTTCAAAAGCGAGATCACAAATCAGTCTCGAACATCAATAGCGAAAGCCCTTGGCTATCAGAGTGGAATCAAAGTCCGAGTCGGGTAGGTACATCCATTGGCGGCGATTTCCCGATGTCGCCCAGAGCAATCGAGAACCTAATGCAAACAAATAGCTCCAAAGAAGACAAATCATCTACAGCTATATTGGTCTCGCGATAAAAAGCAATGACGTACGATCTTGCCGTTCAAACGTTTTACCGTAACCGACCAGAAAACAAACCTTAACTTCTTACAAGATTGGCGCCTCTTTCTTACCCGTTCAAACCTTTGATTAGCAATCCGGAATTCCCAGTTCACTCCTTTACTTTTTTTCTCGATTTTCTTGAAATATGCTATTCCGAAAAGACTCTTTTTTTATAATAGAAGAAAAGAAAGGGTACAAAAGAAAAGAAGATTCTAAAAACCGATTAAAAAATTTTTCTGCATGTCACTTGTTGGGCAAAAGGCAAGAACTTTGTACGTGATGATCACGGGAAATGATTCTGAAATGAAATTGAGAGTGGGAACGCGGGCAGCATGTAAAGAACATACGTCCAAGGTTTTCAAAGAGGATGACATCAGACCGATTCCAGTGATTTGTTTGCGTTTACGACGAATGTGTTCTAGTTGCGAATTGCACTTGGGATGTCGCCAGATTCTTTTTTTCCAGATTCTCTTTGTTTTCTGTAAATATTTATGGGAAGCCTCTAAATTCTTTTTCATAATTTTTTTCCCATAAAGAGAATCAAATACTGAACTTAAAAAAAAATTAATAAAAAAATAACAAGGCCCCAGTGATTTCCACTTTAGAATTATGGGTTGTAACACACTGAACTGCGTGATCCGGTTTTCTGCTTACGAGAAAGGTCGAGTCATCTCCTGAGGAATGCCATCGAGGAAGGAAATACGAACGAGGAGATTTAGTTGGAGCTGGGAGCAAGTGACGCGGATTCCAAGAAATGTGCGTCTTCCCTGAGATCTGTCGAATCAGGGTCAAACATTTGCCTCGAATATTTTATTTTCTAATGTGTTAATGAATGTGCCTTTGCGAATATGTTAATAGATCTCTCGAAAAGGCCCGATCAGTTGTTTTCCATTCGAGACCGTTTTAATTTTCGAGGAATTGCCAGCAATTTATTTTACACCCACTTTTAATTCAAAGTCGCTCTCCAAAATTCAAAGACCTAAACTGATACATAAATTTTTGTCAACTCTAGGGAACTGAATATTCTGATTATGACTGATTAATTAGACTTCCGTAATAATAAACTTAATCTGTTTTCGCTTTGACAAGAACTAATCGATTACTTAAGCAAATCATTCCATCGTCGCAGGTAATGTGATTATTCATGCAGGACATCAAATTTGCATAATGATATCGGCATAAGTATATTAAAGCAGAATCCTAATCAGCCAGAGGTGCAATCAATCTCTCTTTATGTCCTGAACGTTTTGTCATTGTTGTAACCTTTCGACCGAAAAGAAGAAGAGAAGATCCTGTACAAATCGATGCTGGCGACTGTGAGGCGAAATGCGTGCGTTTGGAATCGTAAAGAACAAAAGGTAAAGAGGAAGCACCAAAAGCAAAAGAATGCGAGTCGTAGACGCATATGGGAAATCCGAGAACCCCACTGGGATTTGGATGCTCGCGAGGTCGTAGCAACGACGTGTGACACGGGACCCTCTCACCCGCGAAGACAGCATATATGACCACACCGCGAGGAATAGCTGGACAGGCCATTTCACATTCCCACGTCCTTAATATAGATTCTTGATATGCGAGTAAGTCAGATGCAGATATTAACGCAAAAATTTTCTTTGGATTTTAGAATGTTTCACTTAAAATCAATATGAATCCTAAATTCATAAAAACTCCAAGAGAGAGGATCCAGAGTCTGAGTGGTGGGAAAGATTCCGTGGATTAAGAGGGAAGGGGAGAATTGGACCACATGAGTGGAAGAAAGACTGGATTATATTGCGAGGCGTGGGTGTGACAAGGAAAGGCCTATCGCAAGGCACAGGTGCTTCATGTGAGAAGCAGAAAGGAAGGAGAGATGGAGTTAGCAGTGGAGGTGGCTGGTGGATCGGGCACTTGGTTTTTACACTCACAGTAGTTACTAATACGAATAAGACAGAAGTACCTAACCATGGGTTACTGTGTTAGCGACTGAACTGAGAAACGGCAGACCCCCTCTGTCATTTAGGTGCGCTATGCGATCAATTGACTTGGATCACGAAACAACTTTAAACGCGACTACTTCGTGTGTCGTAAGCACATGCGCTCAGATACGCACACCGACACGGATAAGGTCTCTGCAAGAGAGACGCTTTTTCCGGGAGCGTATTATGTTTCACGCAGGACAGAGATTTTCATCACTTTAATTAAAACACTGATTTTCATCGTTTACTTGATGATTCACTTTACTCTCCCCTGGCAGAAATTATTTTATCAGTCTCTCTAAATTTCTCCTGCTGGGTGTAAATGCTCAACTAAAAGTCACCTTAAAAAGATTAATGACGAGGAAGATTTTGCAATTCGGATCTAGTTTCTAGAATAGAGAAATCGATCTTAGGATTTTCATAGGTTTACTTATGCGAGGAATTCGAATTGCTGATCGTGTTCTTCAGCAACGTGGTCGTTGGCAAACAGCTGACAAGTCACCATGGTCCCTCTTATGGGGCAGGGATTCGAATTCAGCGAGCGTGCTCTCCTATTCGAGCCTCAGATCGCCTCGGCTCCTTGTTTACATCAACTTCTGGTTTAGAAACCAGAATTCTAATTCCTCTCACGTGCAGGAAAATGTACGTTTTTTCCTAGGAAATTGTCGCCGAGGCGAGTGATCGACTCGTTGAACGTCATACCAATGACATTCTCTGGCTCAGCGATGCAAGTATTGGACGAGAGGTGTGTTGGGTTCGGATGATACTTTAGCAAAAAAGTGAAGCAGCACAGCTTTCCTTCTTCGTCTGCGAGTCGATCAAAAAGTCTTACCCACATCGCCCACACTTGGCATCTGAGACTCGCGAGGTGAACGGCTGAGAAAAGAGTCTGAAGTTTTTCGCAGCTGCGGACAAAAATTTTTCTCGGACTTATTTATGGTGTTACAAATCGGTTCGAGATTCCGGGCGTGCCAACTGATTTAAGATAATCCCAAGGCGGCGCTCGCCGACGGATTTGTCGCACGCGCCCCTAAATGGTGAGCGAACAAGCAAGTCGTTTGGAGAACGGAAAGCCTTTCTATCAAGATCTGCTCTTGTTCGTTCACTACGTATGAAGAACTACTGCAAAAACTCAAAAAAATCTAACAGGCTTCGTTGGTGTTACACATTCAATCGTCGATCTCTCTGTTTTTCAAGAGGTATACATTTCATCTTGAATCATAAGATTTAGAATCTTACAAAGATATTTAATTCATTAAGAGAAGTCACGTTTTCTCGTGAGGGAATTTCGAAAGCCGATACTATCGCACTGAGATATGTAGCAAAAAAAATCAGCACAGGTGTCTTTCATAAAATTGCAGCCTTTCATAAACTTGCTTGCTGAGACAACTTAAAACGCGCTTATCCCGCGAAGTCTACGTCGCATGATTTGAGATCGCTACCAAAAGATTGTGGAACCGTAGCTTCAGAAGATATATGAACCAGGTTAAGATGTTTACAATGCGACATATGAGACTTTACTTTTTGAAAATCAGAGCTTTCTTTAAAACTGATTTAGAGAAAGCGTTTATTCCAACCTAAAATTATTCTTGCTGCCAAATCGTAATCGGTAACGATTTGTTAATCTTGATATGAGAGACCTTAATACCATGACTCGAGTCATGGGATATTCAACCCACGTGATCCCTCTGGAATTTGGACTGCTGATTCATGCCTCAGAATCAGTACTCGGTCGAAGATCACAACTTATACGGAAGTACCAAGACTAGCGCGAATCGGATTGTACGGGACGTAGGTCGGCGCCTCGAAATCCGTGGCTACATGAGCTACAAAAGACTCAAAAGCAGGGTCATAAATTAATGCTCGATGACCGTGCGAGCGGGCCTGTTCAGCTCCAAGCTGGACCTTAGAGGCGGTTTTATCGTCGGCCGACAAGCGTTTAACTTTACGAGCGACCACGCGGTATACTCTCCTCTTCTAGGCATGCTAATTCTCATGACGCGCGTAACATTAAACCTCTGACGTTTAATCCGATGGAAACGCGCGTGGCGTGCGGGCAAGGCGTCTCCACTGCACATTTCGGCCGTACCTAGTCAGATGTATGAGGTAATTAACTACATCTATGGTCGAAGAAAAATTTCCCAGAAAATTACGGTCCGGTCATCCAATTTGCCCACAGTGTCTAAAGTAGGATTTTCTTGCTCAGCGCTATCGCCATAAGTGATTTTAATACGCACTTTCGAAGCCTGCGCGAATAGCCGAGCGTTAATCAACTTGCATTGTGGAATCACTAGGAAGAGAAGCGCAGTCTCATAAACTAAATATTCATCTGATTCACTAGCAAATTTTATATCCATTTTCTCATATACATTGTACGTCGATAATGAAATAGCCCACTTTGTCGCTTCTCAGTAAGAGTCAACTTCAGGCAGAATTCAGCATGAAGTTGATCCTAATTGACAAGCAACAAAGTGGGCTGTTTTAATATGGACGTACATATATTTAAAACAAATAGAACTATTTAGCTGGAAGATTAGATGAAGTTTGTCTCAAAAGTTTAATATTTGCTACAAAAATATTATTTCTGAGACAAATGATCTTAACCCTAAATTTCAGACGAAATTTTATTTGCTTCAAGGTACATCCTTTTGACACAAGAGGATATTTCTCAGAGTGTAACTGTACACAAATTTAAGTACATATCATGTGCCATATTAGGTGCCCATGCATAGTGTATGATCAAATACGTTTTATGCCAAATTTGATTCATTTTACTTAAGATAAAAGTACCAAAGCACCTACGAAACTTCAAAATACACATAAGACCAAAATTTTATAAGTTCACTGCAAAATACTTTATTTTGTATTGTTTTTGTCTTGCTTTAATGATAACTACAAAACGTCCCCTAAGTTCAATCAAAATGCGGCAATTTCTTTAAATACGAGTCCGCCATATTAGGTGCCAATCCCCTATGTTTTAATTTGCTAACTGATACGCACTAGCGAATTAAAATGATGAACAGCCGGGTACTGTTTGAACATAACTTCAAAATTCGTGTCACTCATGCTCAGAAGAAGAAAAAACAATAATGACAATTGATTCTCACTTTAATCTTGTGCTAAGCCCAGAAAGAAGTACAATAGCGCTACAGAACTCTAAATTATTAAAAAATTTATCCTGTGCTGTAAAATTCACCTAAATTTCTCGCAAGTGCTGCGCGTAAGGTTTTTTTTTAATGTGAAAACTTTTTCTACAATTTTTCTGTATGTTCACAGATCATATTGATTTTTGAACATTACAGGATATTCCATAATATTCCCTGAAGGCGAAAGAGAGGAATCTGCATTGAGTGAGCACTCAGGTAACCCCGCTCCCTATTAATATTACTTCGCAAGAGTCAACCCAGAAATCAATGTGTGCTCGCGCACGGGTTAAATCTTCTTGTATGTAGTAGCATTGCCCAACTCATGCATAGAGTCATGACGGGTTTAAACGATTGCTTATTGCTAGGTGGTGTAACCAGTCGTGGTGGACTGACGCATTGCCTCGAGACTCGCCCGTTTGTTATCCGCCAGCCTTATACACACTCCTTACCTTACATATTATATATATTATATATATATATATATGTGTGTGTGTGTATCACACGTACTCGAATCATGTCGGATATAGTCAGTTTTACCCATGGCAACTTCCTCAATCTGATCCGTATATCTCCCAACAAGTGACACGAAACCGTTTCATTGCAACTGAAAATCACTTCGATTATAATGTGGATGCTATTATTATGTGCGTCAGTTGAGATAGTTTCATGGAGTTGCGATTCAGAATCACAATGAAAATTTCTCATTCATTTATTATCGTGCTAATCTCGACGACTCCATTCCATACTGTTCCACGTTGCGTTTAGGCAGTGTACAACGCCACGTCTCATTCGGTCGATGTATAGCTCTCCGTCGTGACGGAGAGCTGTACGCCAAAAATTACTTCCTTCTTGGGTTGTAAAAAAATAGTTCGGCTCGCTGGAGCTCCCTTGTCTACAGTACAAATCAGAGAATTGTAAATTAAATGTTCTCATTAGAAGTTCATCTTGATAGGTCGACGCCTCCATTTCATACTGCTACATGTCGCGTTTAGGCAATGTACAGCTCTTCTTCGCGTTTGGTCCGCTGTATAGCTCCAAGCCCTGTGTATAAGCATAGGACCTGGAGCTATACAGCGATCAAATGCGACAAAGAGCTGTACATTGCCTA